>NDGM011217555.1:937-13668 GCA_002564305.1 Octomys mimax
TTTGCTAAGCTTGTTCTAAGTAGGTGCTTTAGACCACTGAGCCATCTCACCAGCCCTGCATTTCATTTTCTTGTCAAGCCCAAAAGATGGAGAAGGCAACCAGAATCTAAATACATTACTCGCTTTTCAAGTGAGAAAGCTGAGTCATGGAGCCCAAGCTCATAAGCTGCTGAAGCAGAGCTGGACGAGGGCTCAGTATCCGCTGATGCTCAGCCAGGCCATGCTGGGGCCAGATCGGAACCAAGCTGAAGGTCGCATCTGCAACAACTTTATGACCTGGTTATGAAATGCAGCTATTATTTAAAGTTAATTACATTGCCTTTATAATTAATTGTATTAAAACAAAGGTAATATACATGAGAAACGCAATGCTACTTTTTGTGCTTGGTTGGGTTTTTTTGGTTTGGTTTTCTGAGACAGGGTCTCGCTGTGTACTTCAGGCCGAGCCTTGCACTCACTACGCAGCACAGGCTGGCTCCAAACACAGGCTGCCTCAGCCTCCCACAGTATGCCGCCATGCGCAGTGTAAGCTCGATGCTTCTGAATGGCTGCCCTACTGGGCACAGAAGGGAATGCACTCCCAGTGCGTGCACCATGGAACGGGAGCTTCACCCTACATCTGCGTGCAGGAACAGACAGTCGTGTTTGGAAACTGGCTTCAGTGTCTTACACTACACAAATCGACAGGTGCTACGAACCGAGGGCTCTGCCCCCACAAAGCCCATGGTTAAACATTTACCAGCACACCATAAAACTCTTCCTTCTCAGAGATCTTCAGAAGCAGGGACAGCTTCAGGTCCTTGCCCATGCTGGGCTAGCTCTGCAATGGGGGAAGGGGGCACTCACCGCAACTTTACATTCTGCCCTGTGTAAGATTCATACGGCTTCTCCACGTGGGTGAACTCAAAATCAAAGGCCTGGGACTGAGTGATCTCTCCGGGCCGAGCCAAATCCTTCACCAGGGACACAAATTCATGGTGATTCCCACGGTCATAATAGAGTTCTGGAAAGAGACAACAACTCTTCTATCAGAGTCAGGTTCCACAGGACCTGGAGAGGTTGCCCCAAGCCAGAGGTACCACCCTTCTGGAAGGAACACCCCCCAACACTGCTGTGTTTCAGCTTTGTTTCTGGACCCCTTCTCTTTCCATGACACCCCCCTTGCCACATTCCCCAGACTGTAGCCTTCCCCCTGCCTCCTTTCCATAAATTTTTTTTGGAGGGAGTGTGTCATGTGGCCCTGCCTGGCCTTGAACTGGGCTCAAGTGATGCGCCTGTTTCAGCCTCCCAAGTTGCTAGGACAGAGGTGTGGGTCACAATGCCTGACTCATTCTTTTTGTATACTGACATTCTGTGGCATGAGGAGCGCCCATTATAGTCCTAAGATGTTGCTCTGGTAGTAATCCAGTAACTTCACCCCTCCTCTCCCCCATAGAAGTAAGAAGCATATGGACAGCGGAGAAACAGCCTCACCCAGCCTCAGGGAGCAGCTCTGAGGGTTACACACAAGGGACCTAACATCAAATTGGATCATCTTAACATATCTAACTTCTGAAAGGATATACACTGTTGTGTAATTGTGTCATCCATTAGCAGTCTTGCAAGATAGCTAGGTCAGACCTTATTGCCCATTTAACAGAAGGAATCTGAGGCGTGGCACAGTCATAGGACTGGCTTGGAGCCCCAGAGTTGGCTGCAGGGCTGAGATTACAGCAGACTTCCTCTGAACTACATCTGTCTATAACCTGCTGTAATGAGAAGCAGAGGAGGTGACACAGGTAAAACATGTAGGACAGTGACTAGCAGATGGCAAATAATCAGCACAGCCACTAGCTGCTGCAGCCACTAAGAAAGACAGGCCCGTGGCCCATCTGACACGGATGCTTTCATGTTACCTCACTCACCTCGGTCAGCGGTCCCCAAACTCTACATGCATCAGCATCCTCTAGAGGGCTACTTGACTCAGGGTCTGGAGTGGGGCCCAAGAGGTACCCTTCCAGCAAGTTCCTGGGGTGGGGCACCACACTTAGAGAAGCATTGCTCTACATTCATCCTCTCCTGGAAATACTTTCTCCTTGTGACAAGCTCATGCCATCACTTGTCCTACTTTATGTCTGTCTGCATTCAGCCATTTAAGTTTTGCTGTATCTTTCTTTCCCAGTTGGGACTGATGGTCCTCTAAACATGAGGCCCGTATCCCTGGCTTCTTGGAGGGCTCCTGTTCCTGGGCTCACATCGGGTACAATTCAGCTCAGAAGGTGATGAGATCCACGCACACAAACTCGCGCCAGCACTCCTCAGGTATGCCCAGGTTCAAGTGCTAAGCTGGGCTACAACCTACAGCCATGTTGATGAGCTTGGAAGGGCAGCAAGTGCAAGAGCACTCTTGATGCTTCTGTGGTTTGCTGCCTGGAGAGAAAAGCTAAGTCCACAGAGAGCAGTCTCTGGGACAACTGCAAACAAGACCGAGTTCTTGGCATCTCCGGGGGCCGGATGCCCATCTCTCTTAACATGACCTGAGCACTGGGGCAGCTGAAAAAAGTTGCGTTCGCTCAGGGTCTAGCATGGGCAGCACAAGCTCTGAGCCCTGAGTATGCTACAAGCCTTCTGGGCCCAGGAAACCAGATCTGCTTCTGCAGGGCCAAAACAGTGTTCAGCCCTGCCCAGGGGAACAGCCATCACCAGAAAGAAAACAAGTACGTTAGAACATGCTCTCCAATTGGCTCCCAAACTCTCCCTTCTTCTTGACCAAGGCGCTTCCTTTGACATGGCCATTCTTCCACAGAGAGCCAGCCAACTCAGGCTGGGGGTGCAGCTCAGGAGCAGAATACTTTTACTTGGTACATGCAAGGCACTGGGTTCAATGCCAGCCCTAAAATAAAATGATCAACTCACGAAGGTAGCAGTAGTAGAGATAACCCCACATGGGGGATGCTGGTATTATGTGGTTCTGTGGCTGATTTACTCGATGGGCATACTTTGATCTTTCACTATGAATATACCTTTTCTAAAAGGTTTAGCGCTGGCTCCTATTTGAGAACTGAACACCTAATTTGGGAGCCTTGTTCCAGAAGTCAGAGAAAAGCAAAGAAAAGCACCAATGGCCATGAAAAATCCCAGAGTCAAGAATACGGGAAGTTGGGCTAGGGAGATAGCTCAGTAGAATAAGTGCTTGCCTGGCAAGCACAAGGGCCTGAGTTCAATCCCCAGTTCCACAAAAAACAAACAAACAAACAAAAAATACGGGAAGAAAGGGATGGAAAAATACACAAGTGGCTCACACGGCGGGAGGCAATACGAAAAATAAACAAAACGGAGCCTGTTCAGAGAGCCCTCACACACACCAGCGATCTGACAGCGTGCCCTGCCGCTGCCACGGCTGCCCCAGGGCACTCGGGGAGGCGAGGCCCTTTCCTGCACAGCACTGTGTTCTCCTGGCTGCTCTTCCTGCTGCAACAGACATCAGCTTCTGCGTCTGATGCAGTGGAAGGGGGGCCCGGATGTGGTCTGAGTGGGGCTGCACTGGCCTTTTAAATTTACAATTTATAAACGGTTTGGAATGCTGCAAATACTGTGGGCCAAAGACACCGAAATAGGAGGCCTATTTTGCTGCTTGCCAGGAAGACTGGTTTTTCTCTTATGAAACTGTTTTTTCCCATTCTAATTTTATTGGAGCTAAGCAACATGGCATTTGTCACATTAAGAGTATTTCCTTACTCAGGTTAATGATTCGTGATTCATATTTAAGGAAATACACTACTTGAGAGGGACAAAGCCGGCAGGGTAGGACTCTACATCTTCTTCCCATCATCTTTTCTTACTAGTACATGTTGCTGCAGACAGTGTTTACAAGCCTCTGGAGAGCTGGAAAATGTATGCATCAGTTCCTCAGCATCCCTTTCCCTTCCCTCCTTCCTGCCTCCCTCATCTCTATCCCTGTCCTGCTCGTTAGTCCGTGTCTGTTGCACATGGTCACACTCTGCCTGCAGAGCTGGGGCATCGCAGGAACTTTCACTTCCTTTTCCACGCCCAGCCCCTGCTCTCCCTTCCACATCTCTCAGTCCCCTTCCCATTTGATCAAAATATCCCCCTGCTTCTGATAATTGACGTTTCATTTTACCCTGTGTTTATTCTTCAGGTTTCTCATATAAGAGAAATCATGCAATATTTAAACTTGTGTGTCTGATTTCTTGCACTTACAGGAAGGTCTCAAGGGGGACCCATTTCCCTACAAAGGACCCACATTCATCTTTCTTTGCGGCGCAGTAGTATTCTATTGCATGAAAATACCACAGTCTATCCATTCATCTGCTGATGGGCTGACTCGCATAACTTAAAAGAGACTCTAAGGAGGCTGGGCCCTAAAGACCATGAACTTCCTCTACTCCTTTTTGATTCTCAACCACCAAAGTGTTCAGAGACCACACATTTCCAAAATAGAAAATAGGAACTGACTGGTTTACTTTTTATCTTTCGAAGGAAACTTCTCCATCTTCGGTTTCCTTCTTGGCCCAAAAGGAAATAACTGTTTCATTCAGGATGTTTTATGGTAAAACCTGACACCAACAGCCAAGAAATGAAGTTGCCACTTAGGGGGAAATTGAGCCAGCTCTGCATCACCTGCTGCTGGGACCGGGCCACACACCATCCGGGCTTCACGCTGGTCTTGCAAAAGCTGCCTCTCTGTCTGACTTTTCCAGTCGCTTGCTGGCTGGCAGCCTGGTCAGGATCCATGCTTGGCATGGCCCATTCCCTGTCCTGGCTCCTGGTGCACCCATGGGAGCAGACACACCCCTTACCACACATCCCCAGCTCGGTGACATGCAGCTGCCCTCTAGGCCCAGTTGGCGACTTGGCACGCAGGCCAGGGTTAACGGCTTTCATCTCAACAGGCTTTTCACTCAGTATACCAAAGGGTACTAAATGAAAACAACACAACGTCTTTGGAAATCCTGAAAGTACTGGTTTGATCAGCATTGTTACCTCACTAAACCTTTTCAATGATCTAGACAAGTACCTCTTTGGCTTTCAAGCACAGGGGTGTTCATGGTTTCTCTCCTCTACAAGACTGACCTTCCAATTCTAATGGGTTTCTTTAGCTGCAATTAACCAAAACAGCCCAGGCCTGCCTTCTATCTTTTAAGATGTATTCTCCAAAGGATTCTTGCTGAATTTTTTTTTGCTTTTTACTTTCAATAACTCAGTTCTTCCCTCAGTACCCTTTACTGCTTACTCTTTATATATAAACTATGGGTGAACAGCAGCAGGTGGAGTAACTATAGACCTTACATCTTACTATCCCACGGACTGTCCTGGCAATCTCTCTCCACACCCTGTAAGACAGAGCAAGCCACTGAAAAGGTTTGCTAGGCCCAGGAGGATACTAATGCTGTTCAAAAACTGATCAAAGGCAATAGCAACATACACAACCTCGGTAAATAATAAGTTCTCTGGGGCCATATTCAAACTGTACCATCAGAGCCTAACGGCCCATAGATCCAAAGCTCCCATTTTCTCCTACAGAGAGATCAGTCTCAACTTGGCAAAGGAATGTGATGCAGGAAATTCATGTGTTATGGTTTGTGTCTAGTTGTCCCCCCTACCCCGCCCAAGCCTCATGCAGTCATGGGGCAGACTTCCGAGTTTGTGATTGATTCATGATCCACTGGGATTATGGCTGTGAGTGCTGCTGGGATTATGGTGTGCATACTACACCTGGCCTGGGGCGGAGAGCCTGACTGCAACATAAGGGAGACAGACCTGCTCTCTGCTGCTGTCACTCCCATCTGGCTTTCTTACTCTTGCTCTTTGGCGCCTCCATGAATGGCTGTTCTGTGCCACGTGCCACCCTGCCTTGGAGCCAGCCAAGCAGGGACTAAACCCTCCACTGAACTGTGAGCTAAATAAACCTTTTCCTTCCTTCAAATTAGGTGTCGGGTATTTTTGTCCTAGCAACGGGAGAACAATAGCCAAGACACCATGGTTGGGCCCTGTGGTGTCCACTGTAATCCTAGCACTCTGGGTGGCTGAGGCAGAAGGAATGCAAGTTTAATGCCTCCCTGGACAACAGCAAATGAGTGAGACCTTGCCTCAAAAATAGGAAAAAAGAAAAAGAATGGAGATGGAGCTCAGTGTGAATAACTTCAATCCCCAGCACTGGGGAAAAGGTGAGTGCAATGAAGTGCGTCAGCACTTTCTTACCCACTCCCTCAGTGAGGGCATGGCACCAGTGGGTGCACGCGAGTCACAGATCACCAGAGTTCTCGGTGGTTTGAGCTATGGGCAAAGGCAGAGAGCCCAGCCAACTAATGGTCAACAGAAAAGCAAATGTGCACTCTCCCACTTTTACATTAAACTATTCATGAAAGGGCCACTGTACATGCATGGCTACCCCACACTGGGCAGCTTCTATCACCCAGTGTGACTGTCCTATGTCACCCGATGGGCCATCGAGCATGGACCACCAGTGGTTCAAGTCAACAGGAATGTGTTAAAATAACTCTAGCTTTTTAGAAGATGAGGGAAACACAATCCAGAGAACAGCTTCTGTCAAGTGTTGGATTTGACAAATGTTTCCAGTTAATAGATACATTATATTGAGTAACTCCTACTAGTGTAGCCACTGGGACAAATAGTGCAAGGCAGTCAGGAGAGGGAGGAAGACAACCTAAATACACAAAAACAAACCCTGCTTGGGAAGAAAGAACAGTGAGGCCTGTCACGAACACTCCAGCTAGTGCCTGAGGGAGGACAGTCAGGAAAGGCTTCACCAAGGAGGTGATGGTAGCTGGGACAGCATCCTTTTAGAAAGATGTTGATAAACAGAAGGAAGATACTGGGCCAGGGAGATAGCGCAGCAGCCATAAGCACCTGCCTGGCAAACCAAGGTCCTGAGTTTAATCCCTGGTACAAAACCCAAAAAAACAGAAGATACCAAATTCTGCAACAGGCTGCTTTGAGGAAAAGGGCAAGGGAGAGGTGAATAGGGAAAGAGACATAGGGGTCCGCTCAGGAAGAATTTGCTTTGAGCCAATAGGGAGTTGGTAAGAACTTTATGAGGAGACTGACAATCTCAGAAGAGCCTTCGACCAAGTTCCTCCTTACAAGAGATGATGTGAAGCGCGGGGAAAAGCAGAAAGCTCAACCCAGAGGCTGCATAAGAAAAGGGAGCAACAGAGAATAAGCCACTGATGTGGATTTGAAGCTCTATGTAGAAAATCTCTGTGTGATGGTGTGTGCATGGAATCCCAGCTGCTGAGAAGGCCGAGGCAGGAGGGTCACAAGTTCAAACCCAGCCTGAAGAACTTGATGAGAACCTACCTCAAAATTTTTCAAAAAGGCTGAGGTATTACTCAGAGGACTTGCATCCAAGTGGGGCTTGGTTAAACTGCCAGTGAGGGTGAAAACAGATCTCATGCAGAGCTGTTGCACAAGACCAAAAATCCGAAGCTACCCGAACGTCAGCAGACCCTCAAGTGACGCCTAGATTTATTTCTGGGGCTGCACTGACACAGGTGGCAAGGGCCACAGTGGAGAAACAGGAGGCTGGGGTGGCGAAACGTGTGGGGGAGGACTGTGGACAGTTCTGCTTCGATGCATCACTGAGGCAGCTGGACTGTATTCAAGTGGACATGTCCAGCAAGCATCTGGGCATTCAGAGATGGGATGGAGACAGAAGTCCCACTTCTCCCAAAACCCCCATCCCCCGGCCAAAATCAGTGATGAAAGAAGTCAGAGCTCAGTGATGTAACCTTCTAACCTTCTGGGTCACCCATACTCAAACAGACCTTACACACGTTGGAAGTTCCACCCACTTGATACACAAAGAATGCAATGAAGGAGAAAACCACAGGACCACAGCTTTAGCAAAGTCACCCAGCAGTCTCACTTCACTGCCCTAAGGTCTCATCACAACGAATGTCTTCTGTGTATGACACAATACTCATGCTGTGCTTCTGGGGAGAACCAAGAGGATAAAACAGAAAAATAAGACTCTAAGCAAAGTCATTTTGTGCTCCCAGTTTTAGGAATACAAATTCCCTTCCTGTCAAACTTAATCATAAACACTTCTCATATCTTATTCTTCATCAAGAAACATATCCCCACAGGTCATAGTGTCACAAGTCTGTCACTCCACCACCCAGGAAGCCGAGGCAGGAGGACTGTTAAGAGCCCAACCTGGGAAACTCAGCAACTCATCAAAATTTAAAAAAAAGAAAAGAAATTACAAAAAAAGTTCAGAGTGTAGCTCAGTGCAAAGGCCTTGGGTTCAACTCCCAAATTCCCTGTAACAACAACAAAAAAGAAAGGAGGAGGAGGAGGAAGAGGAAAGAAAGAAAAAGAAAGAAAGAGAAAGACATCCCAAAGCACACTAATAAGAAATATGCCATCTATTAATCTGCCCATTATTTTATTTTTATTCTCTCGTGGAATCATGGATAAGTGAGAACGTAAGCACACAGCTCAGGTTGTCTCTATGTACAACATCAAGTGTGACTGGTCCACAGGACAGAAGCAAGTGCTTAAAAGCCAAGAGCTAAAGTACATGTCAAAATCTTACTGGGCTCAGGCAAGAAGGGGTGTAAGAAAAAAGTGTAAGTAGATCAGTGACTACAATAGAACTTTTGAAATGAAAATATCACTCTATCAACTACTATCACTTTTGTACAAGAACTCTAAAAAGCTCTTGAGACAAGATTCCCTGATGTGCTCAAAGTAATCACCAGGTGATTTTATTACCCTTCCTTTACACCCAAGACACTTGAGGCCCATCAAGAGGCTGAACTTTCCCAAACTCTCACAGCCAACTCAGCCCAGAGTGACTAAGAGTCTAGGAAGAATTAGCAGCAGAAGCAACAAAAGGTTTTGAGAAAATTCAGTAAGGATGACATCTTGGAATTAAGGAGTTGCACAAGAGACCAGGGGGAGCACATACACCTAACAGCCCCCTGAATCCCCTTTCATTTAGACCGGAGGGGTTCCTTTTAGATCAGCTCATTTTATACTGTCTGGCACCAGGAATATGCCACATATGGCAAAGACCACTTGGGATTGATGAAACAGAACAGACTAAACATGCCTGTGTATCGGCATCACGGAGCCAAAGAATCAATGTGGTAACCTTAAAACTCCTATCTGAAAATGCCAACGCTCAGTAAGCAAGGATTTCTCAATTGTTTCATACAGTACATGTAACATGAAATTCTTCTATCTCATGTAACCTGTGGTTCTTTACTAAGGCTGATTTTAACCTTTAGGGCTATACAGTAATATAACCAGTTTTGTGGCTACCTATCTGGGGTGCCACTGACACTAGATTGGTACAGACTAACAATAATGCTAAAACCTGTAACAAATCCCTACCAGCCCCTACGTGTCAACAGCGCTGCTGTTAAGAAACTGAACCGTCTGAGCCAGGAGTAGAAAAGCAGAAGGCATGAATCCTATTCTCCGACCTCTTTTCTAATACAAGCAACAACGCTGTCACATTCTGCCTTTAAAATAAGGATAGATTCCTATAGGATCAGCAGTCTTTAACCTGATTTCATTTTCTCAAATATCAGAGGCAAAGGTGTTTGATGCTGAACAGCAGACTGCAGGGTCAGGCTGCCAGGACTTCTGCTAGGGTTCCTCCTACCTGTATCTGTGTTTCCTGCCCTTACAAAAGAGAGAACAAATGCTTTGCTCAGTGCTCAGGATATGATAAAGTTCTATAACCATCCCAAGAAGTCTCCAAAAACAGTATCATATGTACTGGGTGGGGTACAGGATATAGATTCCCTGCCAGAGGTGTCTGTAGTCCACTACGTATTTTTGTGAGCCCACTCTTGATCTCGTGCCAAAAAATGGTTAATTTTAGAAATACCAGGGGCCGGGGAGATGGCTCAGTAGGATAAGCGCTTGACTGGCAAACGCAAGCATCTGAGTTCAATCCCTGGTTCCGACAAAAAAAAAAAAGAAAGAAAGAAAGAAAGAAAGACAGACAGACAGACCGGGCAGTTCTGGTAACTGACGGTGACTAAATAATCTCTGAATTGGAAATAGCTAATCTTGTGAAGCCGCTCCCAAATTTCCCTTTCTGTTAATGCCTCTTGTTGTCTAGGTCCAACGAGAATGGACTGTGTTTGAAAATTTTTATGGAGCATTGAGAAATATTGGTCATTTATTGTGGTTTTAGAAACATCACTTCTTTAAGGACAAAATTAGATGGCTGAAGATTAGCATTCTAATATGGTTTCTGAAATGCTGTTTAGGTAGGCAGACAAAATGAGGCAGATGATGCAGGCCTTCTTTTAAAACCAAGTACGGGATAGTTAGTTCAGATCTAAGGAGATAAGACAACTAGCTAGCCCTTCCACACACGTCTAAAGAGAAGAGGCGTGGGCGTGGGCGCAGCTTAACTCTGGATCTGACAGCTGCAAATGACGGGAGATGGGAAGGCCGGTGGGGCAGCTAGGTTTCTGCTAACAAATCCACCTGCAGGCTATGGCTGGAGCGCTTTGCTCAGAAATCCTAGGGGCGAGAAGCAGGGCTCCGAGCACGGTGAGGACACGCGGACACCCATGGTCCAGGTGTCTCTCCTACCAATCGATCAATCGTACACTAGGGCGCTTCCTCCCGCCCTGGCTGCCCCCACCTTTTTGACAGTGAGTGCGCTGTCACTTGTGGCAGGGAAGACGGCGAGGCAGGGGAGTCGCCCACGGGTGATATTTGAGCTTGAACCCCAGGCCTCGGGCTGCAGTTGACAAGGGACACTGATGAGCCCGGCTGGAGCTGGGCCCTTCTGCCCCGTTCTCCCCCACCCTGGCTCAGGCCCCGGCTAGGCGGATGGTACAGGGGGAGGGGAGGTCCCAGGGGTCGACTCACCAATCTGACCGATGAATTCGATCTTGATGCCCTGGTGCTCTAGCCGCTTGTTGGGGTTCTTAAGCGCGAGGCTCACCTTTCCGGAGACGGTCTCCCCGTCGTAGAAGAGAAAATACTTCTCCTTCTTCCCGTCCTCGGTCTTGTGCTCCGCTCGCTTCCTACTCTCCGCATCGTTCAGCAGGATCTCTACCTCCACGCTCTGCCCGAAGCCGAAGAAGCTCATCGCTCCGCCGGGCCGGGCCGGGCTCCCCGAGGTCGGCTCCCGCCTCCGCGGGCTGCCCTAGGGAAGGAAGACGAGGGCCCTGCGGGAGTGCGCTCGCAGCCGCACCACAGCTGGGCTCGGCTTAGGGGAGCGGGTGGGGGGCGACGGGGAAGCCGGCTGCACGGGGAAGGGCGGGCAGGGCAGGGCAGGGCCGGGCCGGCGGGCTGCCGCGTCCCCAGCAGCGCTTCACGGGGGAGCGTCGCGCTGCACCTCGCCAGTCCAGAGCAGCTGGCGGCAGCTAGCGGAAGAGGATCGACTGTGCAACTCTAGAGGGGCAGCGGCGCAGAGCCCGGGTCGGCGTTCCGCAGCCCACCCGGCGGGGTCTAGCGCCTAGCAGCAGGGAGAGCAATCAAGGCTCCCACTGCGCACCGCACCGAGGTGTTCCGCGGCTCAGGGGGGAGAGGGGGAGGCGAGCTCCAGCCGGATGCGCTGGAGATGCCGCGCGCATGCGCACGACTTTCTCTCCAGGTCCAGGCTCCCTGGTTGCCGGGAGGTGCGCTCACTGCGCGTGCGCAGCGGGAGGGAGGCGGGCGCGCCCTCAGTTAACATGGCAGTCCGAGCTTCTTTCCAGTACAACTTGGGCCCAGACGTTCCGTTAAATATAAAGTAATGCAGACACTGTCTGGGGGTGCTTTCCCTTATCGTTCTGATTCTGTATAACTGAGATACTATCCACATTTAAAGATATATAGCTCCCGGGAGCTGTGTGAGACGCGGTGAAGGTAGCCTTTTGACACGCGCGCAAAAGGTAGCTTCACAGGGGGCAAAGGTGACAGTTATGACAGGTAGCATCCTGCTTGAAATTATCTTTAGATGTTCTCTCATTAAAGAAAAAGAGGCGGGACTGAAGTTTCAAGGCCTAAACAGAGCCGCAGGCCCCACTTGGCGCGCCGGCGGGAGATCTACCACCCCGCGGAACGGCGCACAACCTCTACCCTTTGCCCCGCCCTCACTCTGCGCATGCGGCGGCGGACGGCCTACCTGGTTGGTGAAGAGAATGACCCGTTCTGCACGCTGATTGGTCGGTTGCAAACTTTGTAAGCTGTGATTGGTGTGTAAGAACGTCTCGGAGCGCGCGCGGGAGCGAGCTTTGAAAGTTGGGCACGGCGGTGGCAAGCTGGTGCCTCCGAGATCATGGTGGCGCTGCGGGGCCTCGGGAGCGGCCTACAGCCCTGGTGCCCGCTGGACCTCAGCCCGGGTGAGGAGACGCGGCCGTGGGTCCCGGAGGGCAGGCTGGGGCGCCTTGCCCGCCCCCCCCCCGGCGGAGCCTCGGCCCGGGCTGGGGCTGAGGGGGCGCTGCGGGTGTAGTGCGGGATCCCCGGGCTCGCGCTGCACCTCGTCCGCGGCCGGCAGGGAAACAGCCGGGTTGGCAGATCTCCAGGCTTGAGTCTCTTTTCCTCTTACTGTGCAGGTCACCATAGACCTAGCGATTTTCAGCCGTTGTGGTGGAATTAATTCGCAGATCTTTCTTGAGACTTGTTTGACGTTCTGTTCGTAGGTCTTACTAGAACACAGACATCCTCACAAGAATGGAGCGAGCTTGGGCTGGGGAGATAGCTCAGTAGAATAAGCGCTTGCCTGGCAAGTGCAGGGTCCTGAGTTC
>NDGM011217601.1:291-15283 GCA_002564305.1 Octomys mimax
CTTCATTTTTATACTTTTCTGCTGGATGGTTAAAACCAAGATAAAGCAAGACCTATGCAACAATAGTTGTAACTTTTGGATCTGATAAGGTCAGTCAAATCCCAAAGATACATCATGATGTTATAAGATTCAGACATGCCATATATAATTATATCTCTATCTATCCATCTGTCTATCTATCTATATATTTATCATCTATCTATCTCTCTATCTCTCTATCTATATTTTGTACAGTGGTATGAGACAGTTCCAACCTATTATTTCTTTTATCTCTCATTTTCAAATTACTTTTTCTTTTTTGAATATTTAGGACAGGGTGTGCCAGCTGTACAGGTCTCAATGCATAGATCAGACTTGTACTGAGCCTCCTGTTTACAGCCTTCCAAGTGCTGGGATTACAGGCAAGTGCCACCACACCCAGTCTTCTTGTTTTCAAATTCTACTTCCAGCCTTATCTTTCTCTACCAAACCTAATCAAAAACTATTTTTTGAATGCCAACCAAATGCTCCTCTCTAAGACCACTTTGTTAGTACATGTTTGCAGTACATAATGTCTTACATTATTTGAGGGGATTTGGTATATTTATGTAATTATCTTAATTCTGCTTTTCCTTTCCTTTCCCTCCTCTCCTTCCTCTCTCCATCCATATTTTGATACTATTCCTTTTTTACATGAATATTATATAATTTTTGTTATGTTATAGTGAGTTATAATTTATTAGACTTTTATATTTTCTTTTGAAAATTTTTAAAGAGGATAAAAATAGTAAAAAATAGAAATGATACAGAATTTCACTTAACAAAATGAATGCAACAATGGTTGTTATGTAACATATTGTTGTCTTCAAATTATCTGTTCAGATTAGCAGATATAAACATAAAATTGGTGAAAAAAACTAAACAGAAAATTATAAATATTATCTGTTCCTTTCAATAGACCAGTAGAAGCTTTGGTGCAATTATACAAACTATCCTGTGTATATACATATATATTTTTATTTTAAATGTTGCTATTTAGTTACTTCTATTTGTAAAAAACCTATAGCCAAATTTTACTTATTCATACTATAATCGGTCAACTTTTCAAGTGCTTGATTGCTTGAAGATGTTTTATTATCCATATGAATATACTCCATGCAATATTAATTCTATTAATTTCGTCTTTTAGTTCTAAACCTGCCACTTTGACCAATAATATTATAAACATTTTGGGTTCAGGGATTTTCTCTTCCATCCCACAGCACTTAGCCTAACTCCTTAATATCTACAGTGAAACAAAGTTATACCTTATGATGAAACCAAGTACTCACTTAAAGTTAGTCAATGTAGTTTGATTTATTCTAGTGGTACATTTAAACATCCTTCCTTCACATTTTTTTGAGTAGTTGAAATAAATTTTTCCCATCATCCATTTCCAGAAGAAGCATTTTTAATATTGAAAGGCCTAGCCTCTAGCTAAATGATCATCGCAGTGAACAGTACTCTTTAATAATTAATTTTACAGTACAATTTTAATTTAATTTAAACTTTTACTATTAGGTAAAATTAATATCCCCAAGTCCTGAACTTCTGTAGTTTGTTGATTTTGTATTGTGTAAGATATAAAGGGATTGATCTACTGAGTAAAACATCTTGAGAAATATTTATTTTCAATAATAATGCTAATTCATATTTTAGTTGTATCACTTTTTAGGCATCCTTTTCCTTCTTCCAAAGTTAAAGAAAATATTACAAAGAAAGAAATTTCTCTTAAGTCTTCAAATGATATTTACATTTTTCCTTTAAAGTATCAAGGAATGAAGGCACCTGCTAGTAATTTGGGTTTGTGGGCCCTTCTAAAGTCTGTGTAGGTAAGTAATGTGAAGTTCTTTAGTGATGTCATTCCAGGTACTACTAAAAAAATTATTTAGTGGTGCACTAAATTCAATTATGAACTTTAGAGGCTGGGGATGTGGCTCTCTGAAATAAGCACTTCCCTGGCAAGTTCAAGGGCTTGAGTTCAATCCCCAGTTCCGCCAAAAAAAAATCATGAACTTTACCTTTTCTGCTATTTGCCAATTTATGAATCCTCTTTGGAAAAGTTAAATTCAGAATATCTCAACTGATTTACAATATCTTCTTCTGCATTAAATAATTTAAGCAATCATCAAATGACCATAAATCTATAAGTAGATTACACTCAAATACTAAATTGAAGAAATTGGGCCATCATAAGTTTACAAATACAATTATAGTATACAATTTATTCAATTTAACAGGATCAAGTTTAATGTGAGACTTTAAAGCAAAAGAGTAGTTTAGATACCTCACTTTATGATAATCTTCATAAAATGTGCTCTATACTGTGACCTTCCAAGTTTTTTTTTTTCTGTTAAAAAGGATTTGTTCTTTAATGACCTCTAAATGAAATGACAAGAAAGCCCATGGGTGGTGGTCATAAATGTAGAGTCAAAATAATGGGCTATTCTATGATTTAACAAGTCTTAGTGCAAGTTCCTCAAACTACTCTTTCAGAAAAGTATATCACTTGGTCAATTGTAGGATGGATTGGAGGAAAGAAAAGTAAGCCTATGTCTCCTCCAAAAGTTGGGAGTTGAGGGTATGTAAGTAAAGAAAGAAAAAATGAATTGTTTAAAAAGTGTATATTCCACAAGAAAAAGAAATTGCCACTTTGCATTATTCTTTCTAAGATTTCTCCTTCTTTGTCACCCTTCCTTTTCCGGGTTAATTAAGAAACAGTTCTAGATTATCACAATTACCTCTTTGTATATTAGTGTGTGGAATAATATTTCTAAGTGGCATAATTCACAAACCAAATTTAAGCATGAATTGTCTCTCCACAGTTAATAATTATAATTGGCTAATTGACTTTTTGTAGTACCAATAAATCACCAATATAATAACAAATAGATTGTGGGTTTTGCATAATTAGTAGTTAGTAATTTTATGTTTCTAAATTAATCATATTTTCATTGCTTTTTAAAAGCTTCAAGATTTTTTAATTCATTTTGTTTAAAGTTCATGTTTATAAAGCTGTTTCTATACTGGAGAAAACTTTGGCAGAATCTAGAAAGAGTTTACTTTTATTTATCTGAGACAATTGAATTATGAGGTGGTTCATTATCCTTATGATAAATTTATTTAAGTTTTAAAAAGAGTACAAATTAGAATTAAAAAATTACAAGTGATACAGAATTTCACTTAACAAAGTAATATGAACTTCATAGTATTTGTTTTAATATGTTTATGTAGTGTTGTCTTCCAACCAGCTATTCATATTACCAGATATATGCATTTAAACTTGGAAGAAGAAAGAAATGCATAAGAACTTAAGAGAAAAAAACACAAACAATTGAAAAAGGAGACACAACAAATTACAGCATTATTGATTCTTTCAATAAACCAGCATAAGTGCACAGTGCAGTTGTCTAAACTGTCCTACTTGCACATGTAGATAAATATTTTATCCCACTCCCTTTCCTGTCCTTCTCATGATCATTTTAAATTAGATAATAAATCTATAAAGTTGAAAATCATGTTACACTAAATACTTGCCAATTTTTAAAGAAAATAGTACATGCCTAATTCATTTGT
Source organism: Octomys mimax (assembly GCA_002564305.1). Classification (NCBI taxonomy): domain Eukaryota; kingdom Metazoa; phylum Chordata; class Mammalia; order Rodentia; family Octodontidae; genus Octomys; species Octomys mimax. Next base: position 3,886 of record NDGM011217601.1, read on the forward strand.
GATGAGTTAGAAATTATAACAGTGTTTATTATTATTTTAATCCTGGAAGCATGTATCTGTAGTCATACAATCATTTAGAAATCAAAGACATGATTTCATATTTTTGGCAGTGTCAGAGTACGTTGCTTATTTATTATTTTAATGATGAGATGCTCTTATTGACTTTGATCTTCTAAATTATATCGGAATCTCTGACATTCCTTTGATATTTTCAATGTCAGAAAATTGTAATTAAAAATTTCATTAATTTACTCACCTTCTCCATGGAGAGTGCCCCACAAAGTCACCATGAAATTTAAAGAACACAAGCACTGATAGCTAAATAGGAGGTACTCATTTGTTTTTGTACTTAGAAGGATTTACGTCCATACAATCACAAGCATGCCTATATTTTCCTCATGAAATCATTGTGGGAAGTTATTTGTGACACTAAGAAACTATGTTGAGAAATCATCCTGAGGTCAGGATGTGAAAGGATACTCAAATGTGAGCTTCAGAACACCTTTTGAAGAATAGTGCTGAGCTCTTGGCTGATTTTGATGTGAGGTAGTTATAAGCAAAAATATTTCAATTATCTCTGGTTTCCACATGTGCAACTAGCTCATTTTTTCTAGCAAATCCCAAACATAAAATAAAATTATCTTTCTTCTTTTCCCAGTTGTCATCTTTAAATGCCACACAAGAATTAATTTTACAATTATATGTCTATCAATTCCTTTGTTCATAGACAACCTAAGGATATCCTTACCTGATATTTTAAATCAATATTGATCAGATGACAAGTTAAAATTTTCCAATATAGCTACATAACTTATTTTGGAAAGGAAAATGACACATTTTGGGATGCTCTAACTATAACTGAGGAATATATCTAAGTAACCTCTTTTTAGTTCTAAACTTTTCAGATGTTTTCTTAAAATAAGAAAAGCTTCTTGAAGGCTATGGCCTTATTTTTAGTGTGAAAACTCCTAATATGGTGTCCTATCTGCACATGGTACTCACCAAATGTTTGCATGTGGTCATTTTGTAAAAAGAAAAGTATTCAGTGAATGTACAGTTCTCAGGAAAGTTGAATATAAGTGCCTGCTTACATTCCATATTTTCTCTATTTTTTTGGTTTTTTGACAGATTTTTGAGTTTGCAATGACTTTGATTGTATTGTGATTTTGAAAATCGGAAAAAGATATTCATACATTCTTATGGGAGTATCACATATGAGGCTTTACATGACATAGGATTCAAAACTGGGCTGTTTTGTTTAAAAGTCAGCTACATGAGAAGATGAAAATGTTTTACTTCCATTGCCTTAATTTTCTCTAATATCTGTTAATATTTGTAATATCTATTGAGCAGATATTTTACTTATTTTCCATTGTTCTACAAATTGAAATGAAAATACTTATATACCTATTTAACTGCATTTTTCTCTTTTTAAAATATAAAAAATAACTAATAACAGACACTCAAAATTCTTTTTACTCTTCAATTTCTTAAATTCATAGGTTGACTTCAAGCTCATGATTACCTGAAATGGATCTAGAAATTATGGTTTTCATGTGCATGGGATATAATAAAATTTCTACCTTTTTGTTTTCTTCGAAAGCATAGTTTGAAGATAATGCTAGTGCTGAAGTACAAAAGTGTTTAAGTGGAAAGATAATGTTAACTCAGCAGGATCATTGCTTTGACCTTTGTTTAAAATCTTACAAAACTAGATTGCTGCTTGACTGACAACCTTGTCAAAGAGTAAGGGAAAACTGACATGCTAATCCTGAAAATGCAGTGTCCACAAAACTTTAAGAACAAGTTTTCTCATGACATGGCTTCTTCAGTGCAAGATTTAATTTTTAATAGAAATGTGTATATTTAGAGATGGATAAACCTGATGGTTTTAGTCTCTTGGCTCCATGGATTTCATATGCCCTGTTACACACAATATTTAGGTATATCCTTACAAAACAAATGAGACTAACGATTTTTGTCTCAAGGACAAAGCAAAACAAAGGCTAAATAGGCCTAATAACTTTTATTTCTGAATATGGCTTTGTGAAAAATTGCTGTATGAAATCAGCACATGCCAAACCAGGCATTCAGAAACAGTTGCTAAGAGTTCAGAAACTAGTCAGATGGAACTGAGTTGACCTCTGAACTTTCCTGTGTGATTTGGGCAAGTATCTTTAACTTATCAAAGCCTAATTCCTGAATAGAAAGTCAGTGGGATGTACATATCTTGCATGGTTTTATGAAGATTACAGTTATGATTTTCAAGTGTATAGCACTAAGACTTGGCAACTTGGAAGAATAAATCTTACAGAGATATATAAATGCCTAGGAAACAAAACAATTACCTGTTAGCTTATCTTGAGTGCCTCGCTATCTTTTTGGAATTTGCAGAGTAAATGGATTGGGGTTAACATAGTAAAATTACATTATTCTTGAAAAAAAATTCTGAACATCTGATTTTGGCCAATTATATTTGATTATCAAATATTTATTTACTGTCAAAGTGTTTTTCAGCGTTATGGCTTAAATATTTGACATTTTATAACTTCAATATATACCTTGAATTTATACATATTAATGTATCATTAAACAGAACAATGCTAAACTTGTTATTCATCCAATATGTGTATCTTTGTCTCTCTTTAATGCTTCAGTTCATTCAGAGTAATCCATTGATAGCACTGGAGAAAGTCAATGAAACTTATTGACTTCATAGTGTCAGGTTTTGTAATTTTCTTTTCCCTTTTGATCATGCCCATTTATCTCTGTGATTAATTTGTGCTTCTAATCATTGTACACGTGACTAAATTAGATATCTGGAAATTAAATAACATTTTGAAGGCAAATAGTTCCATGATGCGTTACCTAAAACCCAAATTTAGAGCAAAAACCTGTTAATTTTTTTCCTAAGCATTGTATTTGCAAATGAGTATAATCCTATGGCGTCGTGGTGTTTTGAGTTCAGAATACTTTTTTTAAAGAAAGTGTTACTGCTCTCTGAGCTCCCCATGCCTTTAAAACAGGAGCCATTAGTTATTGTTTCCTTCCACCTAGAGAAGCAGTTACTTCTCTTTTTGCCCTCAACAGTTTGTTCTGGTAACGAACACTTCTGTAAAATTAAGTATTTTAAATATGCTTTCAATTTGCAGATAGATTACCTTGCACATTTGGCTGTTAAAAGCAACCTACTTAAGTCTGAACTACTGTTTATCACTTAAAGATATTTGAAGTAGTTCACTGCACAGCTTAGTGGTGCTGCTGAGGCCTATAAACATATTGCTATTTATTACATTTGGGGTAGGTGTTATAAAGATAATCCATATTATTTTTAAACACAGTGGCTTGAATCTTTTATGTAGTATTTTGCCACTAACAAGCTGGAAAACATGTTTTTAGTGAAAACATTAAGTTGGAGGCATTAGCTCTGTTCTACTTTGTGGAAGTTCATTAAGAAAAGCAAATATGTCAAAACATTTGTAAGTATGTGAGCATACACGTGTATATGCACATAAACAACTATTTGTATATGTTGGGTGTGTGATGAATTTAAACATATGAAGCAGTTGTGAAAAATTGTTATTAGTGTATTAATGTTATAGAAATCGACCTTATTGTGTATTATTATTAATACTGTGTAGTATTACTAATACATAAAGGAAGTAAAGTAGTCCACATATAATCCCTGGGAATATACAATGTATTCAAAGCAGTGTTACATGTGTTGCAGAAATATAAGGAGGTTCATACAGGTTCATCCTACCTGGAATTTAAAATATATTTGGGGATAATAAGGACTTGAAAGGGAAAATGTCACAGGCCAAAAAGGATTACTTTACAAATGACTGGTATAGGCAATCAATTAGATAAAATATTTATACAAAGAAGAAACAATAACATACATGCATTGATAGATGGATAAATAGATAAAAATAGGAGATAAATAGAAAGTAAGGATAGAATTCAAATACCTATTATGTCATTTCAAAAATATTTTACTATATATACTAGTTTGTTTCAATTATATTACTAGTTTATCATGTTGCTTTTAATACAACAAGACAGTAGATATTTGATAGCAATGAAAAAGTACGGTACTACTACTAAGGAAATACTGGTTTCCTTTAGCTTTTGTTCTTTCTACATGCTTTCTCATAATAGTTATTTTTACTCTGGCATGCTAATGCACACCTGCAATCCATCATTTAGGAGACTGAGGCAGGAGGATCCATTTGAGTTGGACAAAAGGCAGGGCTACAAACTGAGCTCAGCCTGATGTGCAGAGCAAGATCCTGTCTCAAAAAGACAAAAAAAATTAAAATTATGATTAATTATAAAACTTAGTAAGATCTTATTTCAGACTATTAATATTTCTAAAGACATAAATTTTAACTATCTTAAAATTCAAAGTCTCCTTTTGAAGTAAATACAATTTTAACTGCATTTTGCATAACATAAAACAGTCTTATAGAGAAAATATTTCCTAGAAGTTACTCATTGAGTGGGAAAACTTCAATTTGAAATCTCTTTCTCACTCCAATGCCTCTATATGCTATGACCTAACATGTGTATCTTTAGATTGTCTGACTTAGACAGTAGACTTAGGAAGTAAAGGAAATAATATACCATTTTAACAAAAACACCTGAGTGTTTTTCTATACACTTCAGACTGGTGTAGCAAGAATATCACTAATGGGATGATTTAACACAGACTTGCCTCTCAATTACAAAGATAAGGAGGAGCAAAGGAAGATTAAAATTGTATCATCTTTAATGTTCACAGTCATTTTGGCTGTTTACAAAGCACTTATAAATACATCTAGCCAACATTTTCCTGTCAGAATTTTGATACAAATTCCAACAGTGTGCTGCTGGTATTGGGTGAAGATTTTTATCTTAACTTAATGAAAATTTGCTGCGAACAAATTTAAGACTAAAAAATAAGGTTTATTTTCTCCTAAAAACAATTTTCTTGGGCCAGCGAGATAGCTCAGTAGAATAAGCACTTTCCTGGCAAGCTCAAGGGCCTGAGTTCAATCCCTGGTTCCACCAAAAAATTTATTTCATCATCATTGCATTTAATGAATGATTGACAAATGAATATTAAGATGATGCTTCCAAAATCTAGTGCCAACACAGAGCCATGTCTCTACAGCGCCAAATGGGAAAAAATGTGCTCTGATGCTTTAGAGTGAAAAGTAAAAGATTCAATTTATTCTATCAGGGATAGAAAATGTGTAATGTTTATTTTACAAAATAAAGGAAAGTAAATATAGATGCACTCACAAGAATATGATCTAACAAATAGTATTATTTTGTTCATCACTGTAAGGGAACATGGCTTTGAATTTTTTCTTGTGTGTTGCATATCTTTTCATGAATTTTGGATTAAAATGTTATTTAAAGTTTACTTATTGTGATACCACTTATCCACTTAATACTTATCATGATACCACTTACCCACTTTCATTTTCTGTAAGATCATTTCATTTATTGTGATTTATAGTGTCCATACTTTAAATGACAAATAACTTTCTTTCCCTTTACCGTTACTTACTGGAGTCTTCCCTCACACTCATTACTGAATTACAGAGGTAAAAACAAAACAATAGCTTAGAAACAATTGATAAAGGAAAATGTCATATTAATTTCAATTAAAATGAGACAGACAGACAGATAGAGATAGATAGATAGATAGATAGATAGATAGATAGATAGATGATAGATAATCATCAGTGTCTACAGCTAAATATCACTTTGGTGGATGAAGCCTACTTGGAACAAGTGCATCAGTGGGGGCAGAGCCTGGAAGTGTATATCTTTCCTCTTCTTCCCTTGATCCCTCTGCTTTCTGCCACTATGAAATGAGTTCTTTCCCCTCTGACATGCCCCTCTGACATGGCATTCTGCCTTGTAGGTAGCCAATTATGGACTGAAGATTTTACAATCTATGAGGTAAAATAAACCTTTCCTTCCATAAGTTGTGTTGGGTGTCATTGCATCTTTGTGGCAAGAAAAGTAACTCTTGTGGTATCTGAAATGTTTCTGAAAGCCTCATGAGCTCCCAGATGAGGTTTTTGAGTGTACCTGGGTCATAGATATGTGATACTTGGTTAGGAATATTATAACTGGATCAATCTACTGGTTGGTTTAGCATAGTCCTGGGTGTGGGTGGGGATGGGAAGGCCTACTCTGGGTGCATGGTACCATTTGATGGGCTTGTAATCTATAAGTCATAAAAGGGAAAGGAAGGTGCTTCCTTGTTTCTTTCTGCCTACCATTCCATGGGCTGTTTCTCCTTTGGCATGCATCTTTGCCATGATTTTCTAGTTCGAAACCAATTGCCTTTGAATTGAAACTTATACAAACTGTAAGCTAAACTAAACCTTTTCTCTTTTAAATTACGGGTGTCAGTTGTTTACTTCAAGCATCAAGATAGTAACTAAGGCATAGACTAAACAGCACATTTTTCAGAGTCTCACTTTAAGTTTTTTCCTGTATTTATTCATCTCAATAAAATAAAACTTTGATTTAAAATTTAAATGTACTGTAAAATATTTACGATTTGTTTTTGATATATGCAATATCTATGCTTCACATACATCTGATTATACTTCTCTTCCTTCTAATTTGTCTTTATATATACAACTAACTTGCTATGTTTTCAGGGTTTCAAGAGGTATTTGAGGGAAAAATTTTCATATAACTACATTTTAGGAGGTTCCTACTAGTTTAGGCTGAATCTTAAGCCTCAGTTTATTTTACTCTAGGACAATTTTACCATGAATTTAAAAATACATGCACCTCTGATTAACGATCTATGAAAGAAGACCAAACATGTTTTTGTTGCAACTGGTTAAATTTCAGAACTTTTCTGTGGTTTCCATAAAGGAAAAGGATAGTACCATTCATGCAGATTTCTTCTTTATCAAGAAAGGCATTAATGTTGTCTCTGATGCATAATTTTTCATGCTTTTGCAGTTTTGTGCATTTGAAGATTAGGTGATTCAGATTTTGTTTTGTTTGCATGGCTAACAGGTAAATTCACCCCACTTTTGATTGTAACAATGTCCTGAAAGCTGTTCAAATCCAAAAGTTTATATATGATATTAATATTTCTTTTAATTAAAAATATAGATAATGTTGATTCTTAAAAGCTATATTCAATTGTAACATAAAGCAAATTTGATAAAAGTAGCATGCTTGTGTAACGAACAAAGAAAAACAGACCTAAGGATCAATAGACTAGATTAGAAGATTCACAAACAATTCCAAGCACATTCAGCCAAGTTAATTTAACAAAGGAGACAGACATCTTCAACAGAAGGAAAAAACCTCTTAAATAATGGTCCAGGAAAAATTGGCTTCCCATATTCCAAAGCTAAATCTACACTCATATCTCTCACCATGCATAACTTAATATTAAAATAATTCAAAGATGTAGAACTCTTGAAGACCTAGGTGTCATAGGCATAGACTTTATGAACAAAATCCCAGTGATATGGAGAAATATCACAAAGAATCAACAACTGGAATCTAATTAAAAAGCTTTCACAGCAGAATAAACAGACAACTCACAGAGCGGGAAAAAATATTGGCTAATCATTCTTGAACTGTAGGACGTTATTTAGAACATACAAAAAATTGAAAAAAGTCAGAGCCCTTTAAGCTTATTTGTCCTATCCTTTATACATGGTCTCTAGGCCCTAGCCTTTTTAGAATGTCTTTATGGCTTCCCATCCTATGTATTTTAAGGAGCAAATTACAAATATTTACTCAATATCTACTGTTTTTAAGGCAAAACAGTAACTCTTGCAGAATAAAAAGCAAATTGTAAGAACTATTGTTTCCAGGGGACTTGCCAGGTAGCTCAGTTGTTTAAAGCGCTGCTTGGGCAAATGCAATCAGGCGCATAGGACCGCGGCTTGATCTCCAGCTCCACAAGCCACACCAGACCCTCCCTTAAGGCTGCACGAACTAGCTAAAAGAGTATCCTCCATAACTATTGTCTCCATTGTCAATCTAATATTTATTTATGTGTTTAAGATATTAGCATATATAAATTTAACTATTGACACATACCTGAGTAGCACAAGAAGCATATTTCATGTGAAAGTACAAGATAGTATGTATGTGGCCAGAAAATTTTCATTGTTTAGGATTCCAGCTTAGTGAAAGAATATTGTGAGCTGAGACTGTAAGAAAAACTTCTAATGGAAGTTTACAATATAAAATCTTACATGATTAATTTAAAATTCTAAAATAAATAGGGAAATATTTTATATGGGAGATGAAGAAGTTGTAGAAATAAAATAGATTTATGAGTAGTAGTGGAAAGGTGTCAAAGAGCTATAGCTGATATTTTTATAGTGTAGTATTTTGTGGATAAAGTATAAAATCTGGTATGAAATTGCAAAAGTCCCTTAGTATCTATTGGTTTGTCCCCAGGACAAGATATTGATTTTGTGCAACTTAATTTAGCCTCAGTGTCCAAAATAGCATAATCTGGAAAGACATAAAAACCTCAGAATCCGATTAAGGGAATTGTTTGAAGTATCAAAATTTGAGAGTATTGGAAGAGAAGATATTTGGAAGATTTTCTTTCTTTTGTTTTGCTTTTCTGTATTTAAGCAGGGTCTACAGGGTCTCACTACGTAGATCAGACTCACAGTGATTCTCCCGTTTTCAGTCTCCCAACTGTTGAGATTAAAGGCATGCCACCATATCCAGTCTCAATCGCTGTTTCAGCGTGCCCCATGGGCAGGGCCGGCGGGGTAAACTTGGGACTCTACCCTGGCCGCTGAGCTCTGCCTAAGCAGGTGCTTAACTCTGCTGAGCTATCAGGCCAGCCCTGGAAAAGGGTTTTTAAAAGGACTTATTTACAGATTAGACATGTGCTATGGTTTGTGTCTAGTTGGACCCTAAAGCCTCATGTAAGTTATGGGGCAAACCCGGCTAAAGGAGCAACAAGTGGCATGAAGGGCATTGCCAGGGGACCAGAGTGGTGCGTGAGAGGTGGAGCCAGAGAGGTGTGAAACGTTAAACTTTCTAGCCTGTGCTTTCTCAGGGATGTGCAGAGGGTCACTCTGGACACGGCAGCACCCCAGCCTCCCCTGAAATGTCTTGAAACCTCTAGTGACTATGAGCTAAATAAACCTTTCCTCCTCATTTTGAGTGTTGACTCTTTGTCCTAGCAACGAGAGAAGAATAACAAATACAACATGTGAAAGATGAAAAGAAAAAATTATCTGAGTGATTAGGAGGATTAAACCTTTGGTGAAAGGTGGCAAAAATTAAAATAAGAATAAAAGTTTGAAGCCACATCTGAAATCTATGGTTAGATAATGCATAGTGTGAATAAAAGATTAGGCTTGCTTTTCAAGTAGTTTCATGTCATAATAGAATATCCCAGTAAAAGTATCCAACAGAAAGTCGAAGCAAGATTTGGTGATGCCAGACTATAATTTTAGCACTTGGAAGGCTCTGGCAAAAAGTTCACTGGGAGCTCAAAGCCACCTTGCACTACATAGTAAATTCAATGACAGCCTGAACTACATAGATTGACCCTGTCTCAAAAATTGTATGAAGGTGTATGTGGAAGATGGAGCTAGGATTAGAATTGATCAAGGCAGGCTACAGTAAGATATTTATCAATTCTGTATATTACAAAGACAAACAAAAACATGCCAAACCTTTTTCTTAAAAATGTAGATATCTTTAAGAGATAGATAAACATAAATAACGTTTATCAGATGTCTAACAGACTAATAGTTTGGCAAGAATGATACATAGCAGAAAAACATGATTAATGTAGTTAGTGGAGGACATAAGATTATTGTTACTGTACTACTTGGGAAAATAATGAAAAACTATTAGAAAATTTTGAAGAAATTTTCTTAAAGGAAATTGAATATTGCAGTGCATTTGCCTTTTTTTGAAATAAGACATGTATCTGGAAAGTGATGTCTTACTCTATTTTAAAAATAAGAGCGGATGACACATGCACACACACACACAAACACACACAAAATATACCAGCACTTCCACTGACATAACTACACTTTTTCTTTAGAATCATTAAATTTGTTTTTGTGAAGACCTGGAAGAGAGCAACTTATAATGCTTTACATTGTGAGTGCTCACTTCTTTATTCCTAATATATTCTAAAAAGAGGAAAAGCATAAAAACAAAAGACTATACCTATGCATTTCAACTGTCCAAACCCTGAATTTATTTTTGTTTTGTTTCTATTTTTTATCTAAATTTTAATTCATTTATTTTTAACTACCTCTTATATTCTTGTCTTTTTAAATTTATTTTTTCCATAATTTTATTGAGAGATATAGCAATGAGACAGTTTCAAATCCAATTGGTACATTCCTTGTAAGTGTCAGCCATGTGGATGAGTCATGGCCATTGCTTGGCCAATGCAGACTCTGTGAAAGCCTGAGAGAATGTTCTCCCTCCATGTGACCCCCACTAGGCACACTCCACACTTCCTCTTTGGTGCCATAACCTCCTTGATCAGAAAATTTGGGACACTACTTAGTTACATGATGTTACAGTAAAAGATCTCATATGTCCTCAGTCTTAATTGAAATTGGAAAGCAAGGACCAAAAGGTTGGCTTTCCTTGTGGCCCTCCTTTTTCTCTAATTTTGGTATGCACATTTAGGTTGTTAAAGCTTCAGAAGAGAAGTGTACTGTTATTACCATACACCCTAGGTTGGTAAGCTTAACCTCACTATCTGTCTGAATATCAAACATTTTAGGCATAACATGGAACAGGTATTTTTCATCAAGTATTGATATGATGAACTTTAAATCTCTACAGAATATGATGAAAAAATATTTAGAAAATTAAAATATATTTAAAAATAGGCACAAAGTATTATATAATTCTTATGTTTATACATACATTCAGAAATCTAACCATATACAACCATGTAGCAGGACAGTACTACAACATTCCTTTTCCTGTCTCCTGCCTTCATTCACCACCTCGTCCTTTTTGAACAGTCATCTATCCAACAAGCATGGCAGCAACTGGCATGCAATGACAAGTAGCTCATATTCAGAAAAACAGAATGATAGGCACTCCAAGCATGAACCTACTATTACAAATTCCCATCTCCAGTGCAGTTGCTTAGTTCACAGGTGTCTGAATATATAGTTACTTAGGGTGAGAATCATTCCAATTAACTGCTTGGTTCAAGAATCTTCAGAAGATTCTCAGGATCATTGCCTTATGCATCTTCTGCACATAAATGTATGGCTTACCACTGTCATGTTTCCCAGCTCTTCTCCTTGATATCTTTCATTGCCTAGTCCTCAACTTCTTGCTTTCCTTTTACTTGTATTATATCTTTCTATTTGTATTTCTTCTTTTGAGTTCTTAT
>NDGM011217656.1:319-11163 GCA_002564305.1 Octomys mimax
CCACTAGGAAAAATGTATGCAATGTGTTAATTATTGAAACTGTCCTACCAATTTTGTTTGAAATTGACTAATTGCTATTTGTTTCTCAGTAAAAGTATGGAAAAAAAATACGGGGAAAAATATATAGAGGAAGAAAAAAAGAGAAGTAATTGCATTATTTTCAGGAGTTCTGCAAGAGTAGGCTTTGGGTGCTCTTGACACGTGCACAAGAAAGGGATAACAATATGAGATGAAGCATGTTGATTTACTGAATGCTCACTCTGCACAAATAAAATTAAAACTAAAATACTAGAGGCGCTCAGCAGTAGATTTGAGCTTACAGAAAAGGAATCTGAGAATCTAAAAACATCGATTGAGACTGTCCAGTCTACTCAACAGAAAGGAAAAACATGACTGGAGTCTGAGACCTAAGGGATGGCATGAACTTACTAATACACACATAACAGAAATCCTGGGAAAGGAGAGAAAGGGAAGAGAAATATCTGGAGAATAATAGCCCAAACCTTTTCAAATCTGGTGAAAACCTGCATAAAGTCAGAATGCTCAAGAATCTCAACAAACACCATATAGAACAAACAAAGAAGCACACCAGAACATATCAAACTACCAAAAGACATAGAGATTCTTGAGAGCAGCAGGAGAAACACTCCATCACCTACAATTCCTGCCCTGAAACAAGATCTTTCAGAGGCCCTCTCCCAGAAGTCATCCAGATGGAATATGAGGTAACAGTCACCAGTGAGCCATCCACACTGCCACCCACAGTGAAGTCAAAGATGGAAAGGATGAAGCCGTTCAAGCTCTTCAGGTGCTCTCCCCTTTCCATAAAGACTTTTATTTGGACCCCTCTCTTGGCCCTCTCTATCCTATTAGAACAGAGGGGGCACAAAGGGGTCAGGACAGGCAGGGCTGTGAGCACGCATCACTAGGGCTCTGACACAACAAAGGCTGCTGGCCTTCGGGGGGCTATAGCACATGGCCTGCTGGGAAACAGCTAAGCAGTAAGTAGCTCTTGGCTTTAGATTATATAGTATTGTATAGTATGTTAAATCAATCCTAGTTTTGAAGTGTGATTATGGAGACCAGGTATGTTTATTTCCTCTTTTTAACATCTACATAGATACACATGGCCAATGTTAGGTTATAATTTTTTTTAGTGTACATCTACATATTTGATTTGGTACATAGTTTATCTCTTTCACAAAGATAATTTAGTGATAACTTGTGGAACTCTTGAAGAACAACTTTTCCCAACATTTGAATAGGGGACTTCCACTCATTTAGGTGGCATTTCCTGAGCATCTGTTCTGTACCCAGATGACAGGAGATGAGGGGAAGGAGGGACAGCATCTGAGTCTGAGATCTTGGTGACAGGGTATCAGGAGAGGCAGCCTGGAGGTGACTCCTTTTCTGAAATCTGGAAGGATTAGCGAGTGAAATGAAGCTAGCTAGGCCATCCAGGGAGAAAGACTAAAATGCAGTTTAGGTGAAGAACTTCATAGCTCTGAGTACCTCTTAGTACCCCTTTACCCACCTTTGTAGTTACATGAATTTTTGTGCATAGACAAAGAGCCATAATATTCCATACAGAAATCAAAGTTTCAAAACACTTGAATTCAACTCAATTCAACCAACATTTTTTTAAATTGCAAAAATATGCACAGTTGTGTATTAGGTGTGGGTTACAGAAATGGCAGGAGAACACAACTACACGTACATTTAATCCAGTGTGACAAGGGGCGATAGGACAGTGCAGACAGGAGCATCAGGGAGGTGGAGAAGAGTCCTGTCTGGGAAGTCCAGGGAGCTTTCAGAGTAAGAAAAGAACAGGACTTGAAGCCCACACAGGAGAAACAGGTAATCTCCTTAGCGCACACAGCCAGCTTTGATGAGAGGCAGGAAAACTCAAGCTGCGTCCAGAGAACTGATGTAGCTCATCATTGCTACAACTTGGATTTGGAGTGGCATGGACAATGGTAAGAAAGTAAAGGGAGAGACAAAGAGGAGCTGAGCTGGGCTGTAGAGTCTTCAAAGGATTGTAAACAAATGTAATACAATAGAAAGTATTCAGAAACAGCTCTGATGCTATTGTGTAGCAGGACTACCAGAGGGTAAGAGCAACATCACAGAGATGGATTAGGCAAGAACAAGTATCCTGGCCTGGCCTGGCCTGGCCACGATGAAAGATGGGATTGGGGTGTGGTTCTAAGAGATGTTAGAAGTATGAACTAACAGGGCTTGATGTTGAAAAACACCTGCACGAGAGGTAGTGAAGGATAGGCCACAGGTGTATGATTGGTGTGACTGTAGGACTGGAGATGCCACTAGCTGCCCAAGGACAGCCACGGTCTGTTCACACACACACTCCTTCTCTTCTACCTCCTGTTACCTAGGCAGAAGTGAAAAATACAAGGGAAGCCAGGAGAATCTCCCCAGTGGTCTCATGTGGCTCCCCAGCGTGGTGCTTGCTGAGTCCACTGAGCAGGACTGGACCCTGGCAGCGGCTTCCAGCAAGGACAGGATGGAAGCCAGCGCCCATGCACCCAGCCCTTGTCTGCCTGCACCCTAACCATTGTCCCACACCCTGCCCTTTTCTCATCCCTTCACCCACCTTTGTAGTTACAGGAATTTTTGTTGATAATTCTGACTTCTGACACCACAGATAGACAGCAGTGATTTGAGGTCTCTCTTTCTCCTTCTCTCTCCCTTTCTCTTTTTTCTTGCTCAAATTCTGCAAAGTCATCACAGTGGCCAACCAATATGGCACAGGTCACTGGAGGTCATGGGCTACTTTTTCCTTCTTGATCAAATTACAACTTTCTACTTTCTTCTCAGAATATCCTGTTTCCTTGTTCCCACCCAATCATTATCTGCCACATCATACAGCCTGCCTCCCCCTAAACCCCACCTCCATCTTGGCCCTATATAGTTTTTGTTCCATTCCTCACCCCAGGCTCTCAGAAGCTCAACGTCTTTCTTTGTACTCTTTGCTGTGCCTGCAGTTAAGGCCTCTTTTCTCTTTCATGTTTCTTTACTGCACCAAAAGACCTAACACCACCCTCCCTTACTACTACTCTCACTCCCTTGCTTCCTTTCTTCAATTACCACTTATTTTATTGTGAGCACATTTTTGTATTAATAAACAACCACCACCCAAAAGAAGTAGACTGCTGCCAGCCTCTCTGAAGCCCCTTGCGAATGCTCCCTTATTGTCCACTGAACCCCTCAGCCTCACCGTAAGAACTTCCTGACCATGCAGGTCATTTCCTTGCTTGCTTTCTGTGTTTTTTTGTGTGTTTAAATGTATTTTGTACAAGGTCTCTCCACGCAGCTCAAACTCATAGTGATCCCCCTGTTTTCAGCCTCCCCAGTGCCGGGATTACAGGCATGAACCACCACGCGGTCTCAGTGCACCGTCACACCCAGTCTCAGTTGCAGTCTTAGCGAGCCCCGGGGGTGGGGCCAGAGCAGCATGTGGTGCCAGGGATCAAATCCTGATCCCTGCATTTGCCAAAGCAGGCACTTAGTCTGCTGAGCTATCTCACCGGCCCTCTTGTTTTCTGTGTTATCGCCTGGTCTGTTCACTTCCCTGAACACCAGTTCAGCTGTGCTTGTTTTGGAACCTTATTCTTCGAAATCCCTCGATTCTGATTCTATCGTTCAACACTGTGTATATGATTCGTCATATACATAGCCCTGCTGCACATTGCCTGGGTATGTCACCATTGTATTCCATTTTATAGTGGTGGACTTCGGATTGTTTCCAGGGTGACCTCTTTAGAACAAAATTTCTTGAAGATGTTTGTATACACATCCTGATCACAATTCATGAGTTTCCACTGGACCCATATCTGGGAGTGGAGCTGTGGGTTCATAGGCATCTTCAGTATTTTTTAATGTTAGTGATACCACCTCCTTGTTTCTCTTGTTTCACATCTTCTCCTACCTTTATTGTTGTCTCACCTTTTTGCTTTAAACCTCTGTTGCCAAAAGACTCTTCTCCTGAAGTAGACCCCCCAAGGTCAGGGGATCTCACCCTCACATGCCCAGTGACAATAACAGAGAACACTCACCTGTGAGGCACACTGCTATAAGCAAGCCATAAGGAGGGTGTGAACAGTTCTCAAGTGAGATGACAGGAAGCTTAAATTAGTTCTGAACATCTTAACAAAGGTAAACTCTATTAGGGCTGTAATGCTTTGTGACTTAAAAACTATATCACCTTCATATGCTCTGATTCCCTGGTTTAATACCACTATTCATGCTGGCTGAAATTGTGTTCTGAGCAAACTTTGGCTTGAATGTACTGACCAGCTCAAAGCCACAACCCCTCAATATGTTTCTCTACCAAAGCTTGCCCTTCACAACTAACTATCGACAAGAGAACAAAAGTATGACCCCAAGCACTGTCCCTGGCCTCTAATAGTTATAGACATGTTCTTTCTGGTGTCTCCACAGGGCTTAACCAGCTACAGGACTTGGCCAAGAGCCCTGTCCCCCATCATGCCCATTTCATCATTCTGGCTGACTAAGAAGATGTTTTCCTTCAAGGTGAGCAAATGGATGGGACTTGCTTGCCTCCGGTCAATGGCAGTCTCACCTAGTATTCGACAGAAGAAACTGATTCACAAGCTGCAAGAGGAAAAGACTTTTCGAGATGAGATGAAGATTTTCCATGAGAAAATACAAGACTTCAGGGAAGAAATAGGGAATTTTCGAGGCAAGATCCGTGCTTTCCGGGGCCAGATGCTGGATTTTGGGGAAATGGAGAAACCTTTCTGGGAAGAGGAGAAAATTTTCTGGAAAGAGGAAAAAACTTTTTGGGAAATGGAAAAATCTTTCCGGGAAGAAGAAAAAACGTTTTGGAAAAGATACCGTACCTTCTGGAAGCAGGATAAGGCCTTCTGGAAAGAGGACAATGCCTTATGGGAAAGAGACCGAAAACTTCTTCAGGAGGACAAGGCCCTGTGGGAAGAAGAAAAGGCCCTGTGGGTAGAGGAAAAAGCCCTCCTTAAGGAGGAGAAGGCCCTGTGGGAAGACAAAAAATCCCTTTGGGAAGAAGAGAATGCCCTGTGGGAGGAAGAGAAAGCATTCTGGATGGAAGGCGGCAATATTGGCATGGAGCAGATGCCCCAGGACAGGCTGCAAATGCCAGCCTTTTCTCGAGGCCCAGCATAGTGACCACGAAACATGCAGAGTCAGGAGATCCAGACTCTACTGGATTGGGACCCAAGTCCACAGTGTGACGCCCAAGGCCAGAGAAAATATGCACTTATTTGTCTCCTTGCTTTGAAAGATCTAATAAAGTTCTGAGGAGAGGTTTGAGCAACTAGCTTTTAGAGGAAGGCTGGCTACATTATTTTAGGTTCTGTGGTTCTCCAAGGTCATATACAGCCATACATCTTGGTTCAAAAGCCATTTACCATGTACCTAGGTAGGAGAGGAGTCACTCTTTTCAAAAGAAAAAGAATGGGGAGAAGAGGCTCTTGACACTGGCCTGAGGCCCCAGAGCACCCCCCGATGGTACAGAAAAAGTAGACCCACAAGATGACCTGGTGGTTCTGAAGGCCCTCTCTGCTCCTGTCCCCCATGTATCCCCACTCATCAGGTTTCACTAAGCCTGCATTTCTTTACTGTAAATTTATTCCCATGGAGGTTCCCCCTTTGCTTTGTTCTCATTGATTTAAAACTAAAATGCCCCAGGGAGATGATTCATTCAATAAATGTGGTCAAGTAATTTATGTCCCCAGCTTTTCTTATGAAAAGAGATTAGATAATCTGCATAGGGATTGGTATAGAAATGGCCAGAAGGGAAGGAGTAAGAAATGGCAAGACAGACATCTGCTTTGCCTTCTGCTATGCCTGGCCTTCATAGATATTAAAGCTCACCTTTGTGGCTTCCCTATCATTGGACAAGTACTTCCACACCTTCCAACTCGTGTGACCTTTCTAGGATTCTTTGGGATAATGAGAAAGATACACATGTACCTGCTGTACAGATGAGGAAACAGAGACCTGGAGAAGCAAAATGATTGCATATGACCCAGCCAGTAGCAAATAGAAGGCCAGGATCAGAACCTATGTCCTCTCCTTCTAGGTCCCATTCCTTCTCTAATACAACCATGGTAGATGATCTTAAAGCAACTGCTGCCTATGGATACAACACTGCACAAGCCTTAATTTCTTTGGATTTCATTCTGGTTTGGAGTGGTGGTGGAGAGATGGAGAAGACATGGAACTTAACAAAGTCCCATATGTAGAGGTAGAGATATAGAGATAGAGACAGAGACAGAGACAGAGACAGAGATACAAGCATTCTTGTTACCAGATAAGTGGGCCAACTTCCAGAAGCACCCAGGTCTCTGTGACCTCTGGGATATTCTACCTTTGGATTTTGAACCTTCTAGGCAGGAGATTGAAAATCCAGGTGTTATGGTTCAGATCTAAAATATCCCTCGAACATCTTCTGTGGTCAAGGGTGAGGCTTTTGAAAGGCGAATGTATCATGAGGGTGCTGCACTCTCCAGGACAGTGATCCACTGGTTCATACCTGGCTGGATGTGGTGGTAAGAGATGGGTTGCTGAGGACATGTCCTGGGAGGCTGGGATCTCGTGCCTGGCTCCTCCTTCCCTCCCTTCTTTTCTGTTTCCTGGCTGGCGTGCGGTGAACAGCTTCCTGCTTTTACCTTGCTGCCTTGGAGAGAGCCACCCATGGACTGAACCCACTGAAACTGTGAGCCCAAATAAACCCCTCCTTCTTTAGGTTGTAGGTGTCAGGTATTTTATCTCAGTGGGTGGAAAACAGGGGTTAGAGAGATAAAACCTGAGGTGACAGCTGTGGTCTAGGCCCAAAGATAATTGCAACCCAGAATGCAGGAGGGATAAAGGATGAAAAAAAAAGATGTATTGTGTATATGTACCAGCTCTCCCTGGTAAATATAAACACTATGTACTGGAAAAACACACTAACAAATCAAATTTTCAAAACAACTTCAAGGCATAAAATTAGCCAGGTGTAAAGCTGCACTCCTGTAATCCCAGATATTCATGAGGCTGAGGAGGATGACAAGTTCCAGGTCAGTCTGGGCAATGTAGCAAGACCCCCCCCCAAAAAATAAAAAGGTCAAGGGAGGTTTCTTGGTGGTAGAGCACCCCTGGGTTGAATCCCCAGTGCCAAAAAACAAAACAAAGTGGTGAACTGTTGTAATAGCTAAAGTAATTGAATGTATCTGGGGGAGATAAACATTGGTGAGCAGAGTTTGAGGGTGAGTAAGTGGTAAATAGGAAGGAAATTCAGCAACCAGAAGAAAACAGCTCTATTAATGAGAAACAAAGCCTTGTGTAGGAAAGGAAAAAGTAGCTGTGGTGTTATGCTGCGAATACAACTGTGAACAGAATTTCAATAGTTAGCTGAACATGAGCACTGAGCAATGATCTAACCCAAATTACAGTGGAGGAGGTGGGGGGGGGTGGGGGGTAGGGGGGTGGGGGTGGAAGTCGGCTCACTTTTTCTTGTGGGAATCAGCCAATAACATTCAACACTGAAAACTGAGAAAGCAATATGAGCCTATTATTTAAGGCACCTTCTCAAACTTTAGCATCCATCTAAGCCTTTCAGAGGGTTTCTATATTGCCACTTGGTCTTCTTCACTCCCTGTTCTGGCCTCATGAGTCTGTCCCTTCCCTGAACATGCTGTGCTCCTTTGTGGTGCTGAAGTTTTGCCCATACCTGTCCAGTAACTAGGATGCTCTCTGTCCCTCAGCACCACCACTGTGAGCTCACGCTCACCTTCAAGCACCTGGTTACCTATCACTGACTTTGGGAAGTGTTTGCTGACGCTGTTGTCCTTTGGGGCTCCTTCTGAGGTCCTCCTGAACCTGTACTTCCCCTGGCCCTGCACTGGTCCCACCAGGCTGTCCTATTTCATTTATTTGCCTGAATTCTCTGGAAGACTGTAAAGTTCAAGAAGGCAGAGATGATTTTCAAAAGGCTCTTGCTGCCCAGAATAATGCCCTGTTTATGTTAGAGGAATTTCTCATTTCAAAAGTAGAAGTCAGAAATGTATTTCCCAGCCTCCCTTGCAGCCAGAGGTTGAGCATTTAACGCAGGCTCCACTAATAATCTGCATCAGTGCCAGACCTCAATGTAGAAAAAGGTGTCATCCGGAAGTCATCATTGAGGGTGGAAAGAAATGGAGCTTTTAGAGGAGGCGGGGGACGGAGGTCTCCCTGCCCAGGGCAGTTAAGTGAGCTGCAGAGCCTATGTCTCTGGTTGCAGGGGCAGGAAGTGCTCTTCTCAAACAATCCAGAGCTGGATTCTGTACAGAGCCTGGCCATGCAGCCACCCAACCTGTCTGGCTGTTAAGAAAATTCTGTGAGTTTCCTCCTACCCCTCATTAAATACCTTATCTATTAAGCTAGCTGTAGCATGATAAGTTTTCTTTTAAAAATGCTTTTTTAAAAAATTTTTTAACTAAGCAGCAGGAAAAGAAAGAAGAGCTGTCTTGCTTTGGGTTTACTCTTCAGTGCCTAGTAGATTTTAGATATATAAGAAATTCTAAGGACCAGCCAAATAGCCCAGCAGATTAAAGCACCTGCAAGCAGGCGCCTGGCCTGGGGATTTGATCCTGGGCCTTCCGTGCTGGCCCTGCCCCCCGGGGGGGGGGATTAAGAGGGCAATTGAGACTGGTCATGGTAGCACGCATCTGTAATCCCAGCTCTTGAGAGGTTGTAAACAGGAGAATCACTATGAATCTGATCTAGTAGTGAGACCCCGAATACCCTGCAGACCCTTCCCTAAAATACAGGAAAAAAAAAAGAAAGAAATTCTAAATACATGGGTACTGATGTGGGTGAATAGACGAATGAATAAGTGAATGTCTGAGGAGAAAACTGCTCTGAAATCGTTGACTGTGCCTCCGACTTCCCAGAGGGAGGGAAGGTGGACCTACCATAAGGGCTTCCCCTCCTGTCCTTTCCCAACAGGGACCCCTATATCTAGATCTGCACTTACTCAGGGCAGGCAACCACAGACCCAAATATAAGTGAACGGGAGATGCCCCCGTGATGCACGGAGGCTGCCGCTAGGGAGAAGGGTGATGCTGTCTATGCCGAGGGAGGAGCAGGTCCTGGGAGTATCCCCTCTCCTTGCTGCATGTGGCTGTCAGTGTACTGTACCACTTGTTTTCTTGTATTTCCACCCTTAGCCAGTTCCTCCAGCCAGAGAGACTGATCTTACTCATGCTCTCTGGTTGTGCTGCCTGTGTGAGCCTCCTCCTCCACAATTTGAAATGAGCTCTTAAATCATATAAAAACAAGGCTGAAGACCAGCCTGACTGGGATCTCAATTGCTAGGGGCAGTAACTGAGCATTTGCAAAACTCTGAGATGGTTGCTTAGCAACAAAATGAGATGCTGGTTTAACTAGCTCAGATCCACTTGCCTAATCAAGGCAGCTTTAATCCTTTGGTGCAAGGCAGAGACCCACAGCAAACGCTTGAGAAGACAGACCTACTGGTTACTTTTCTCCTGTTGTTGAGACAAAATACCTGACACCCAAAATCAAGAAAGGAGAAGTTTGTTTAGCTCACAGTTTGTGGAGGTTTTAGTCTGTAATAAATCGGCTTCGAGGCAGTGTGGCATGGCACAGCGCAACAGTTCAAGACAGCAGAGGACAGCAAAAGCAGCAGGGGCAAAAGGGGGGGAAAGCAAGCCTCTTCTCCTTTTTTATATGCCATCAACCCACCCAGATCACCTAGATTCTCTGCTCTTCCACAAACTCAGGATGTTTACAGAGTAAAGACCCTGGCTCCCTGCCAAGAGTTGCTTGCTTAAACCTCTAAACTTCTCAAGTTGACACAATATACCAACCAGATACTCCAAACAGATCCTGCTTTAAGCATCATTCTGCACTTGATATTCACCAAAAGGCCGAGTGTGAATGCTGTGCACTGTGTCATGTCTATGTGCTCACAATCCTGTGAAATGGCTCCAGTGTTAGCTGGAAATGAGGACACTGAGGCACAGAGAGCAAAGGGGGCACAACGGGTAGAAGGCAGGATTCGAACTTGGATCCAAGCCTTTTGGCAGAATCCAAGCTTTTCAAACTAAGTTACAATGCCTTCAGCAACTACTCTTAAATACCTTTCCCTTAAAGTGGTCAAGGCAGAAAACCCACCAATGGACAGATGTGTGTTCTTTAGCTGAATGAAAAGACAAGCTAGGCTGAACTCCCTTCTAACGTATCAAGTACCCTCGTCAAAGGAATGCCTTAGCTTTGAAGGCAATGTCCTTGTACTATATGACACATCACTGTGACTGTATTCTGGTGACAATTCTCCTGGCCCTCCATCCTTTCTCCCTTCTCCAACTTGACAGTAAGCCCAGGGTGCTTTCTTGTCCTCTGCATCCCTGTATTCTGGGAATGATCCCAATAAGTGCCCGTTGATGTGAATAAATCTGCCTCTGAATCCTGCAGGTCATTTTCAGTGTCCCTGCTTGCCAGTGCAGGTTAATACCTGGTTAAATTCTTCTCACTTCATTTGCATCTGTGCCATTGTTTACTTTTGATAAATTTGCATATTCTAATTTTATTATTTCATGGTCTTATATCCTTGTTTCTAAAATTGAAGCTCTGGCTTTGAAGTGGCTTATTAAGTGGAATGTGACAGAGTGGAGGTATGTAGGATACAGTAGGTGGTGAGAAAGCTGGAAGGGTATACGTTTTTAATGCGGTATTGGAGAACCAGGAAAGGTTTTTGTTTGCTTGCTTGTTTTGCTATCAGAATCTTTCTTTCTTTCTTTCTTTCTTTCTTTCTTTCTTTCTTTCTTTCTTTCTTTCTTTCT
>NDGM011217666.1:2531-14512 GCA_002564305.1 Octomys mimax
GAGAGAGAGAGAGAGAGAGAGAGAGAGAAAGAGAGAGAGAGAGAGAGAGAGAGAGAGAGAGAGGATGGAGAGGTCATTGAATCATAACTGTAGTGGCCATGACTTTTTGTCTGTTCATCTTTCAGAGAAATTAAAGTTAATCTGTATGCCCTTTTTCTCATGAGCTTCCCTGTGTGCTTCTTCTTTGAAATATTCCCAAAGCAGTGTTGTAATAAGCTGCTTTATGAGCTTAGCAGACTCAGATAGAGCCTACTTCTTCCCTTTCTAAAAAATCAAAACAGTATTAACCATCTTTAATTTTCCAGCCATTCTTTTTCTCTCCAGGTTCCTCAGTAATTGATCATAATTTGATTTTCTCATTTTAGTGTTTCTCAATGTCTGGTATAAATTTCAAACCAGAGGGACTTCTTTCATTTTGGATTTGTTTTATTTTAAGCTTTCATTGTCCCTGTTCTATACTGTTTCTCAATCCCAAGACTATTTTTTCTTTGAGAAGACAGAAGAAAGGAAAAATTAGGAAATAAACTCTTGATGCCTTCCATCATGATGGTGAAACTTTTAGAGACCTGGGGCCCAAACTGCAACCCAGATGCCTTCTTTATTGTAAAGTGCCAACACTGCAATTAAACCTAAGATCTGAGGTTTTAGCTTAGAAAGCCAACTCTATAATAACACTTTTTGTCTTCAAAGAAATGCTCAATAACACATGTGATATAGATCACCAAAACTGCGGCCCATAATATCTTGAAATATTGTAAAACACATTCCAGGAGGTAAACCTAGACTTCTCTTTGACACCTTCTTGCATCTGTAGTATAACTAGAAGTACATTTTTATTGCCCACTATTTCAGTTCTAGGGATTTAACCCAAGCCTTCATGCCTACCTACATTCTCAATCCATTTTTTTATGTTTTCAGACAGACTCACCCTAAGTCACTAAAGTACCCAAGCTGAGCTCAAGCTTTTGATCCCCCTGCCTCAGCCTCCTAGTGTGATGAGACTCCAGCAGTGTGCCGCCACACCCTGCTGCCCACAGCATTCTTTACTTTCTGATTTTTGAACATGATGTGTATCATATTTGTGAAGCTCTCCTGTGTTCGTGACTTTGCATCCCTGTGACAAAATATCTGAGAGAAAACTTAAGAAGGAAAGATATATTTTGGCCCACTGCTTCATTATTTCTGGGTTTATGGCAAGAACATCATGGTGGGAGAACATGGTAAAGTAAAGCTGCTCACCTCATGAAATACAGGAAGTACAGGAAAAGAGACAGGGAGAGACAGAAACAGAGTCAGAGACCTAGAGTGAGACCAGAGGCAAGACATAGTCTTCAAGGGTCTGCCCTCAAGGATGTCCTTCCTCCAACTAGACCCTACCTCCAATGCTTCCATCACCTCCCAGTAACTCATTCAATTATGAATTCATCAGTAGATAAATCCTCTGATGAGATTAGAGCCCTCATGATCCCATAACCTTCCAAATCATAAACCTTTGAACATCTTTCCAGTGGAGATCAGTCCTTCAATACATGAGCTTTTAAGGGGACATTTCAGATCCATGTCATAGCACTTCACTTTCATCCTTGAATGCTGAAGGCCTTGGGCTTTGACCAGGCCCACCATACCCCTTTCTAGATTGGACATCTTTCTGGTTCTGCCATGGCATCATATGCCTTTACTTTTCCTCCTCTGGAGCACACGCTGCAGCATATGTAGCATGGACTAGTGGGGATCAGTGAGCCCTGGTCAAAGGAATGCTGAGTAGAGTCAATGTGTAGGACTCTGCTTTAATGTGGAGAGCAAAGAAACAAACAGAAACTCCCAAAGAACATTGGGAAGAATTCAAAAGCAGGGCATTTTTACCCAAAACAAAAGATTTCCCACTGGAGATGACAGAGCATAGGTTGAAGAGCTTGTTGGATCAGACTTGCAAAGACTTTGAATGCCAGCAATGGAATCTGGATGTTGTTCAGTTTGAACAGAGAAAGACATGCAAAAAATTGTTTTCCATTGCACGGTGCTAATAAAGTTAATGTGAACTTTTAAATTGTATTGGTATTTATCCTAAGGGATTGAAGAACTTAATGTCAAGCGAATCTCCAGGCTCAAATGCTTTAAATCTTCACAGTGGATTCGAAGTCATTTAGGCATTAGGAAAAATAAGTTCCTAGATCAAAACTGAATTTTAATAACAAAATGAACAAAAATTGCCTAACTCCTCTGAAAGCTTTTACAATTATCTGTTTTCTTGTTTGAATAATTACTTTTACAGTGTCAGAACTTTCTAAAGTTGAAAAGGGAAAAGCAGTTTCAGATGACCTTTCAGAGAAATAAAATACAATTTATGTTATTGACTATAATACCTTATCGCTGCTACCATGGAAACCAACCGCAGTTCTCAGACTCCTTGTAACATAAGTCCTCATATAAATTAACAATTCCTTCTTAAACTGGTCATTGTTAGATGCAATCATTGGCAACAAAATGTAACGAGGTGTCTGGCTGGCTCTGGAGCACAAAACATCACATTTTAAAATATTCTATAAACAAGTATGTTATTAGAGTATTTATTTGCCTTACTGTCAGGTACATAAATTCCTGGTGTTTCTGCTTGAAAAGTCATGACAGTCTGCTTGAAAAGAAACAGCAGGAATTCATGGGCCAGTAAGTTATTCTTAGAAAAGGTAGTCAATGAAAGATACATTAAATGGGCTTATAGCTCAATGCTGAATAAAAGGAGGGTATCACGTGCCATTTTGTGCTGTTTCCAAATTTCCTTCACCTCTCTAAGCTACTGTTTCACAAAGAAGAAAATAGATACTGATCTCAGAGATTAAGTTCAGTAGCCCCCATCTGAGACCTGAGACATGAAGCTTTCATAGCTAAACAGAAGACAGGGCACTCTTTATTATAAGGAGCTTGAGTCTTGAGTGATGTCGCTGAATGGAGATGATTTATACACATCAGATGAATCATTCAGGTTTTTGGCTTTACTCTTTCTTTCCTTTGACTTCTAAGACAAAAGTATAAAGTCAAATTCACAGCTAACCCCAGCTTTTCAAGATGTAGGTAAAATATGCATTGCACTTTTGAATTGATCATCTTGAAGAAAATGTAAATAGCACCAGTTCAGTAGTAAATTTTATATTCAAGAGAAACTTCAATGTATCTTCATTGAAGCATTATATTATTTTTCAGTTGTTACTTGCTACTGTAACCTAATTCACCATATTAACTTTTATTACATCCATCTAAGGGCTCTGAAAATGCAAAAAAAAGATATGGATCTGTGTGAGTCCATCCTATTCACAGAATAACCTTAAACAAAAAGCAGAACTTACACTGTGCTGTGAAGCTACTCCCCAAAGAGGGAGGTGAGATAGTGAGGCCATACTGAGTCTCAAGTTTATTTTGCAGGATTGAGATTGATGGTTTATGTCACTAATGGATAAAACATGTGTGTATTCTGTATCAGCCCTTTCCACATGGTGCTGCACAAGGACAAGGACAATTTTTGTGTAGCAGCTGAGCTAAAAGAATGATTTTGCACATCCCAGAAACAATGGCTATCATCAAGAAGTCAACCAATAACAAATACTGGGGGAGCTGTGGGGAAAAGGAGCACTTCTCTCCTGTTGGTGGGAGTGCAGACTGGTACAACCACTGTGGAAATCAGTGTGGAGATTCCTCAAGAAACTAGGATTAGAGGTCCCATTCAAGCCAGCTATTCCTCTTCTGGGTATTTTTTCAGAACTGAAAACATCAGACCCCAGCAATATATGTGTACCCACGTTTATAGTAGAACAATTTGTCATAGCTAAATCTTGGAAACAAGCCAAATGTTCATCAATTGAAGAATGGATAAAGAAAATGTAGTATTCTTGCACAAAGGAATATTATTGATCTATAAAAAAGATAAACTCAAGACTTTTATAGATAAATGGGTGCACCTAGAGACAATACTCATAATTAAAATAAGTCAGACCCACAAGGATAAACATTGTGTTGTCTCACTACTGTAAGAACCTGAAAGAGTAAATAAAATTTGAAAGGTATGATAAATATTGTGAAATGGAAAGAATGTGTTCAAAGGGAAAGAAAAACTAGAATGAGGAAAAGGACAAAAGAAAGAAGAAAAGAGATATATTGGTGTGTACATATGCAGGGTAGCTTGGATAACTGTTCTTCTGATTTCTGCTGGCCTATTGAAAAGGACAGTTAATGCTATTTTTTTCTCTTCTCTTTTTTAATTTCATATAACTTTTTGAACCAATTTTGCGTGCTTATATCTAGTAATCTAAATAACTAATTTGAAGACAACATTGTGCCATATAACAGCCATTGTTGAATTCCTATGAAATTCTGTATTGCTTCTAATGTTTTCTTTTCTCTTTAAAAAAAAAATTCAAAGAGAATGATTTTGCAGACCACTAGAAGCCAATCTTAGCTTTACTTGACTATCCTGAGGCCTGAGGAAGTCAGTATCTTAGCACTTCTATGACATGTTCACAACCCAAAGGCAAAAGCTAGAAAGCTCTGTTAGGGAATAATTGTGTTATAAAATTTTTCAGAGTCCAGCTAAGTGCCAAGTAAGCATGTAGTCTACCAATAGTTTTGCTACAAAGGACCATAACAATTAAAAGGGTGTTCTGCCATATTTTATGAATCAATTTAAATCAAAATAAGACAAACAGAAGCCACTGAAAAGACTATGTAGCAATTACTTACTGTAGTTTGTGTCACAATTTCCTGCCTCTAAAGCTTTTAGAAGATATGAATTCAGAAATAACCTCCAATTGTATAGTGAGGGCAGGAAATAGAAATTATTTACTTAGATACTCCAGGCATTGCTATTATTGAACCCAACTGTATTGTTAAGTTGCTTTGGGGTGAAGTGAATCAGGATTTTGCAGGCTGAAGTGACATACTGCACCCAGCTCAACTGTTGACAGGATTCTGAGTAGGTCACTAACTCACTTTGTGCTTTGTATTTGACATCTTGAAACAGAAAAGAATGAACTGCCATCCCCACCCAAGCCCCACTCTGTTCATAGGAATATAATGAAGAGAAACAAAGAGATAAAAGCCAACTCTGTGCTGAAAGAATAAGAAAAGTCAGCAGGTATAGGCAGGCAGGCCTCCCACAACTTGTGATTCCCAGTCCGAACAAGAGGGCTGCATAGTTCCAGCTTGCAGGCGTAAGCCTTATTCCACCCCAAGCACATCACAACAGAGCGCAGTGCTACAAGGCAGAGACAAGCCTGAGTCTTCCTGCACAGGTGCTACTGGAGTGGCACCCTTTGGCTTGCTTCATAGATGTCTGGCACTGACATCACATCTGCCCCCCAACACGTGGCTGGGGCTTTGTACAATTCCATTAATTGTCTTCAAGTGGAAAAAATGGAGCCCACATTCAATAACTAAACAAAGTTGATAAACAACAGTCACTTGACTCTACTTATTCCTTTCAGATTTCTTCAGCATAATTGCATTAGACACATTTCCAGGAAAGCATTTCTTGGATTATACAATCTGCAAATATTGTGAGTAACTTTTCTGTGGTTATATTATGGATATAAATTTAAGAAAAGTCTAAAGGTTTCTTTTTAAGGCTTGACATGACAAAGTACTTATATTAATAGTATGCCAAAAGAATTATTCAAAGATTCCAACTTCTACCAGAATATACATCACATCATCTTCACATCATCTTCCCTGTTGTGGTCCACTTCCACAATATTTTAGAATTTTTTTCAGAGGACCAGCCAAATAGCTCAGTGGATTAAAGTGCCTGCAAGCAGGTGCAGGAGCTGGGGGTTCAATCCCCAGGCCTTCCATGCCGGCTCCACCCCCAGGGCACGCTGAGATGGCCATTGAGACTGGGTGTGGTGGTACACGCCTATAATCCCAACACTTGGGAGGCTATAAACAGGAGAATTATTATGAGTTGGATGTAGTAATGAGACCTTACACACCCTGTAAACCCTTCCCTAAAATACAGGAAAAAAATTTTTTTCAAACTTTTCTAACTTCTTCCATATTTTAAAAAATATTAGACTCTTAGGGCCAGCCAGATAGTTCAGCAGACCAAAGCGCCTGCTTAGGCAAGCTCAAGGACTAGGGTTCGATCCCCAGCATGCCATGCCAACCCCCCTGCTGAGACAGCAATTGAGACTGGGCATGGTGGTGCATGCCTATAATCTCAGTGCATGGGAGGCTGAAAAACAGGAAGGATCACTACAAGTCTGATCTGTGTAGTGAGACCCTGTAGACCCTGTACTAACTACATTAAAATGTACATATACATTAGACTCCTGAGGATGTGACCCAAAAAGGACAAAAGCAAAATACTTACACAATTAGTTACTGTGTCCTTGATGCAATACCCTAAAGCAGTGGTTTGGGCCATTTCCCTTGCCCTGGCTGTGTTTTTGTACACTCTGAACATTTCTAATCAGCCCTTGATGTGTCTCCCTCTGCATAGCCAGCAGGATGCTCTCAGACACAGAGGTTCGTAGTTTATATCATCATCAGTGGGCTGGAGTCTTAGCACATGTGACTAAAATGGACTATTGACTTTGCCTATTTAACTCTACCATGCTATTTGTAGATATCTCAACCACAACAGCATTACAACTCTCAGACCTGGAGTATTCAAAGACCTACATCAGCTCACTTGGCTGTAAGTATGTCGGTGTTCATTTTCCCCATAACCATTCGTAGTCTTAATGTCCAGGATGTTAGTTACTTGTTTCATTGCTGAGACAAAACACCTGATATCCAAAGTCAAGGGAGGAAAGGTTTATTTAGCTCAAGGTAGGTAGGAGTTTCATTTTATAATCAGCTGTCTGCAAAGGAGGGTGGCACAGCCAAGGAGAACAGTTCACAGCAGGTAGAATGTAGCAAAGCAACAAGGCACCTTAATGGCATCTTTCTGCTCCCTTATATTGCTTCTAAACTGCCAGGATTATGACAGTGCCAAACCCATCAGTGGATTGATTTAGTAATCATATAACCTCAATTCTAGCATTCCACACTCTGGATCCAGCCATCTCTGAAAAAGCCTCACTTATGAACCACATGAGTCTTTGGGGAGACATGTAGACCCAAACTATAACACTCAGACAGTTTTACTTTGGAGTATATGTTGTTTATTACATTTATGTTTTCAGTTTTCACATAATCTGTAGAACTTAGATAATGGCATGCCAAGTGGTGGTTTTGTGAAAAGGGAGCTGACCCTGCTTTTCCAGGAGGCCTTCTGCACCCAGTGTTAGGGATACAAAGCTGCTGGCCAGTCATTCACTGTTTCTCAAGCTCAGAATCCCTTAACTTCAATGGCATAATGGGTATTTTGACCCATAAATCCTTTGTTTAGAGGAAGCTGAGAGAATAGTATGCCCTGTGCCTAATGAAGCATTTAGTATCATCTTTGGCCTCTACTCAATAGAAGCCAATAATATATACCTTTCCTGAAGAGTTTTAATAAGCAAAACAAAGTCTCCAGGCATTACCAATTGTCCCCTGGGAAGAAAAATTGTCCTTTGTTGGAAATCACTCATCTAAAAAGTAATGAAATTAAGGATGTGTTCTGATTCCCAGAGCAAAGTATAAAAATACGATAACTCATGTGATCTCACCACTTTCCAGGTTGAGTAAGCCACAGCTGTCTCCAGGAGCCTTCAATAGTCATTGTGTGCTCACATGAAATAAACAAAAGGTAGTAGAAGGCTGATCAGTTTGCTCATTGTCATTTGTCATAGCCAAGGTTAGTCTGAGCTAGTGGAAAAAGCTGTCGCTTTGGTTTCAGGCAGACCCTACAGGTGCCTGACCCAATGGGAAATTTCCAAGACAACTTCCTTAATTGTCCTCTTGCTCTTTTTTCTTATCTGTAAAGTACAATCATGATCCCTCCTAAGAGGGATGGTACGCAAAGCAAACACATAGCATTAAGTGCCATACCCAGAGCTCCAGGCACACAGTAGGCATATAGTGGGACCCCCTTCTCTCAATCCTACCTACCTCACAGACCTCTGAGAGTAAACTGGGAGTGGAATCTGGCCTCAAAGGCAAGGAGTTTAATTTGTAATCATTCTTTGGTCTCATAACCAGTAGGTCAAAGCATTTATAGAGCCTATATTCAGCCCCTAAGCACAGATTAGCTAGATCCAGTCATCCTAAGATGAAAGACACACCCAGATCTTTAAGTCTAGCAGGAAGTGATCAGAGAGAGACAGAGAGACAGAGACAGAGAGAGACAGAGACAGAGAGACAAAGAAAGAGAGAGAGAGAGAGAGAGATCTGAATTCTCCTCCTCCTCCTCTTAAATCCTCACCTTCTCTTCCTTCACCTCCACCACCACCATGACCACCACCACCAATCAGTCAAGAACCATATTGGTGCAAGTAGCAGAAATTTGGAGGAAATCAATGATCTGACCACAGGTGAAGAAAAAAACTTTCAGGGAGGAGACAACTTGCCAAATAAGGAAAGAAATGAAGGAAGGACCTGGTCAGGTGTTAGAGGACACAGATAGGCTTAGGCCTTTCACTTTTTCCTGGTGTTATTTCAAAAACATCTCTAACACTGGAAATGTTTTGTCAGAATTCTAGATGACAATCCAATAACCAGGATTTCACAGCAATTGTTTACTGGATTAAATTCTTTGTTTTTCCTGTAAGTATTCATCTACCTTTCAATACATCTGTCTACGAATTGCAATGACATCTAACACTAGTATACAGGAAAAGCTTCAAAAACATATCAAACCCCATAAAACCTTTCTTAGTCATTTCCTGTGCTTCCAGCAACAGTTACTATCGCTACTTCCTGGCCATGGAGAGGGAGCAGTTGCCCAGGTTATGTATAAATGTGTACTTTAAGCCTAGAAGTGGATTTTTTTTTAATCCCTCTAATTTACTAAAGTCCCGGGACATGATTTTATTCGCAGTGGTTAACCAAGAATCATTTTATATTGTGCTCATTTTTCTACCTTAACTATATTTAAATCTCCCAGGAGCTCAGTTTCAACTCCATTTTTTAACAAAGAAAACTGCTTTTGCCCATCAGCAGACACTGAAAATTCTAAAATCTTTGTCCTACCAACAGAGCTCTTCTCATAATTACATTTTCACTGTTTATTAATATACTAGCGTGATTTATCAGCAGGGGATTATTATGTTCCTTTACAGTTGATTATGCAGCATCATTATTTTTCCATTTGTCGAAAGGGACCTCAGTATCATAAATTAATCATGCCACCTAGCGTGCTCATGAGTCGTTTTCTTTTCCCAGATTCCCCCTTCTGTCACTTCGTAGATTTAATGTGGTTTCCAATATGGCCCTTTAGTGTTAGAAATGATTAATGTTTCTCATAAGAAGAACTTTGGATGTATGGCACCGGAAATAATTGCAAACTGAAAGTATACGAGAAAAATTATCATGAACTTCAAAATTATTACTTGATATATATTTCTGTTTATCTCATAAAGTTAAGCTGTCTAGTATTTATTTCTAGAATGTATATCATATTATATGTTTATAGTTTCCTTGACTTCTGCTCCCTAGTTCTTGCCTTACACATATTTAAACACCTTTTTGAAGGTATAGTGTATCTATATAAACTTCATCTTTCCACATTAATTTTAACACGCAAGCTTCTAAATTGTGATATGGTAAGACTATGATTCCTATGGTGGCATGTTATTTTGCTCCTAATTATTTTTTTCTTTTCTAAAGGTCCATGGTTAATAACTCCTTAGAGGCCCTCCCCCAGCAGATTTGTGGCCAAATGCCTCAACTCAGCTGGATGTGAGTACTCATTTAGGATCTAACTTGGGTTTTACGGATTAAGAAAACTAGCCGCGAAGTTCCTTTACACTTACCTTGAAAGTCCATCATGGATTGCTTTGTAAAACGAAAAATCTAGTCATTTTACTTCCCAGCTTAAAAATCCTCTGAGGAGTTCCAAAGGAGAGAGGGTAATGTTCCACTTTCACCCTGAGCACCCAAAACCACTCACTTTCCAGCCGTTGTCCCAACAATTTCTTTTGCTGCCCCTGCCCTTCACATCTCTTCTACCAGCTGTAGCAAAATACTCTCCTAAGGTCAGCCGGATCAGCACATACTGATCCTTGAACTTGAGAAGTCTTGCTCCCTTATTCACTGGACTAACTCCAGCATTTCCTTCCAAAATCAACTAAAACTTTATTCCAGGAAGCTCTTCCTGATACTGACCAGCTTCAGTGGCTGCCTTTGTACTTTCACTGTACACCCTATAAAACTACCATGCCTCCATTTTCTACATTGCCCACCTATCTCAGGAGACCCATCAATACTTTATTTATTTTTTTATCCCATACTTATGTCATCTATAAATTCTTTGGTTATAGAAACTAATAATATGATTTCAATACCCCAATACTTACACAATGACATAGTAAGGGCTTAATAAATGTTTGATAGTTAAATATATACCAAAGCAATTCTACTTCTTGTTAGCTGTTGACTATTACTTATTTAGAACATTCAGGTTGTTTGTTGTATTGGAAATTGAACTCGGGACCTTGTACGTGCCAGGCAGGCGCTTGCACCACCAAACGATATCCCTGGCCCGAACATTCAAGCTGTATCCTGGCTTTACTATCACAACCCACCCTCCTCTGCCACATGTGAGGTGTGATAAAAACATGCAGTAAATGTCTACATTTTAAAAATGTACTATAGTAAAGGACACATTGCTATTAATCCACCTCAGAATGCTCTTCCTTATTTTTGATACACATATGCCATCATTCCTGCTACTCTCCAAGGCACCTCTGGAAGTCCTCTTTTGTATCTATAAGCAATGGTCTAAAGTATGGTGCATGTTGCTGAGTACTACCCGGCAGAAAAAGTAGTCTCATAAAACACTGTCATGTGTATTTATCCACCTTATTCACTCCTGCTACTGTGCAACTTCTAGCTTTTTCATAGGGTCAAAACAATCATAATCTATTCAAAGTATCAAGGCTGCCACAAGATTGTATCTAAAAGGGCTAAGGAGATAGCTTGGTAGTCTAAGGACCTGCCTGGCAAGCTCAAGTACTTAAGTTCGATCCTGGGTACAGCATGCTGGGCCCGCCCTGGAGCCCTGGGGGCATGTGAGCTACCACTGTGTACCAGGCATCAGGAGACAGAATGAAGTCTCCCTACCTGTGTATTTCAGACATTAGCATATACTGTATCAGCAGGAAGACTTGCTACAGCAGCATAGGTGGCTAGACCTTGGTCCTAGAGTTCTTCATTCAGTAAGCCTAAGGCAGAGTTGAGAATCTGTATTTCTAGCAAGGTCCCAGCTGGGTGCTGGGAATGCAGCCCCATACACTCTGAGTTGTGTCATAGTGGACCTTACTGTCATTTAGGCAAAGTGGAAAGAACCAGTATTTTGGCATTACATAATTGGCATTTCTATCTGGGTTCTGATGTCCAGCATATAGGTAATAACTTGGGCCTGAACTTTTCCTTCAGGAAAACAGATACCAAAATATCTACGTCACGTTGGAAGGAATGCAAGGCTATCAGGGTACCACAGAAACTGTCAAATGCTCTCCACTTTACATCCAGATAAATATAATTTAGAAGGCCATTTCTCAAACCCACTAGCTCTGCGACCAGGAAAGTGAATCCCCAAGAGCCTGGGATTCCTCATATTGAAGTATAGACTAATAATACCCATCATGCAGCATGGTGATATCAGACATGCCGAAGAGCATCGAGCACTGGCAAAACCTAATAGATTCATGATGGCTGGGCAATAGCATAAGGAAATAGTATGGTGTCCTGCACAGAAGAACATTCACCATGTGTAGTTTGCTTAGGTTTCCTTTTGCTTCAATTTTACGGAGTTCTGATATTAATTAGAAAGGGATCAAGGGGCTAGGGAGACAGCTCAGTGGAATAAGTGCTTCCCTGGCAAGCACAAGGGCCTGAGTTCAATCCCT
>NDGM011217667.1:341-12615 GCA_002564305.1 Octomys mimax
TTTTTTTTATCAGTGTCTTCTTTAAAAGCAGTTATTTATTCTTTTTCTGCAGTGTTTTGTTCAGATTCAGTTTCCGCTCTGTATTTCTGTAGTTGATTCTTTATTTCAGATGCTTTGAGTTCAGAAAATTCTTTTTTTGTTTCAGAAAATAATTCCCGTCTGAATTCCTCTATAACTTTCTGTTGTTGCTTATTTACTATCAACGTTATTATTTCATACTTTTGAGCTGAGCTAGTGTCCTCTGCGCTTGTTATGGGTGGGCATTGGATTTCCTCCATGTTTCTGCATTTATTCTTTACTGCAGATGCTATTAATTCAGGGATTTCTTCTTTCATTTCCATTGTGAGTTCCTCTATACCTTTCTGCAGTTGTTTCTTTATTGTAGAAGCCATTATTTCATTGATTTCAGCTGTGTGATTCCTAATTTTTTCTGTGTTAGTGTCCCCTGCATTTGCTATCGGTGGGCTTAGGGTCTGAGATTGCATTTTGCTCCTTCTCATTGTCATTTTGTGTAGCACTGTCTTCTGACCTTTGTTGTAGAGTTTTGTTGCAGTTATAACCTTAGCACCTACTGAAATTGGGGTGCAGATCTACAAAGGTTGAATTTACCCAGCTGTGTCTTTCTTGGGTCTGGCTGCTGTGCTCAGCTCCTTCTTGCTGCCGCCCTTGAGAATGAACCTGTTTTCACCTCTGACAAGATGTTCTGCTGCTGGACTAGCTGCATGGTTTTGTCTCTTGCTCTCTTCAGGGATTGCAGTTGCAAGGTTTTCCTCTAGGCCTACATGCCAGGCTTGAGCTGAGTCTGGAGGGGACAAGGTGGAGTAGATGGATGAGGAAGCTCTCCCAAACACTCATAGGGCTTGACATAAGGATAGAGCTGGGGTCCCCACATCGCGGCAGAAATTCTCACTGGATGGGCTGGAGGGTGGGATGCTGTGCAATGGTGTAGGAGTGTCCCAGTGGGGTGGAAGAGGGTCTCACCCAAGCTGCACCTGATCTTGGACCAACAGGTCCCACTGTGCATAGTGGCCAGTGCAGGGTAGCTGGAAGCTTTCCTACATAGTCACCGGGCCTGGGCTAGGACTGGATCCAGTGGTCCCCAGAATCTTGCAAAAATTTTCACTGCACGGGTGGGGTGGGTGGTGGGTGCTGTGGAGTGGTAGCATGTCCCAGTGGGGTGGAAGAGGGTCTCATCCACACTGTACCTTGACTGGGACCGGCAGGTCCCACTGGTGCAGGGTAGCCGGAAGTTCTCTGACACACTCACCCTGCCATATGCATTTATGACTAATCCAATGCCACTTTTGGACAATTTGTCATTCTGCAAGGAAAAAGAGGTATTTCTGATTCCTCCCTCCTGTCATTTCTATCATCCCTGTCATTAACTTTCCTTCTCTATAAGTAAAGATCAATGACTATACAGTTGGGTTCCTGTAAGTAAAACTCATAAAAGTCTCAAAGACCCCCCAAGACAAGACCTGCATCCGAGTGTTTAACTCTCAAGCTAATCCATATGAAACCTGTGCTATTTGCTGATTTAAAAGTAGCTCCACCAACAATATCTGCCACCATGGGGAGTTTTGGTCTGTTAAGCTGTGAGTCTCTGGATCGATTTGTCTGTCTCTGATCATGGGGGTGGGCACTAATTTTTCTCATGACCTCAATTCTCTGGTAGATCTGAAAAAGAGTACTCAATTTTTGTTTGTTCAAAATTTTCCTTCTTATGGAGATGAGAGCAATGAGTTCCAAGCTCTTAGAATTGCACCTTGATAACCATGGAATGATAGACTTCTGCTCTTTTCTCACCTGGACTGTGGTACTGTTTTGTGACCAAGTTGACTCTGTGGAATTGGCCTTCCATATCTCTTTTCTTCACATCTGTGAATTTAACCATCTGTGGATTGAAATACTTAAATATCTTGTGTCTATAGAGAACATGTGCAGACATTTTATGCTGCCATTATTTCCTAATTAATACAGTACAACAACCATTAACATTTACATGGTATGAGCTATTTTAAGTAGTTTAGGAATTATTTAAGGTGCATGGGAGGATATGAATAGGTTATATGCCAATGCCCTGTCATTCTATATAAGGGTCATGATCATCTGGAGATTTCTGTGCCTGAAAGGGGTCCTTAATCGGATCCCACATGGGTAGCAGAGAATCACTCCACTATTTCAGATAATACAGTACACTGCAAATGTAGAATGAAGAATTTACTAGCTCAAAAGTGACTGACAGATCCTAGAATTGAAATGATTACTTTCTAAAAAATTTGCATTGTGTTAGATGCCTATTTGCTTTTAAAGGATTCTTTTGAAAGAATTAATATTTAAATATGTGTTTGAAAGAAATGTATGAACAAACTGCTGTAACCAAAAAGAAAATATTCTCCAAACTTTACTTTTTATCACATTACTTTGCAGATATAGGCCAACTTCTGCACTGGTACTAGTCAAATAGGCCACAAAAAAAAAAAAAAGTAAATGAGTGACAAAGCTTGCCTCTGAAGATTTGCCACAGTCAAACAAAACAAACACAGTCAGTTATAAATAGATATTACAAGGGCTGCTTGCAAAAAGGATGTGGCATGCCCAGCGACAGAAGTGAATGCACTTCCTGTGTTGGGTAGAACCCAAGAGAGTTGGGTGTAGGGCTGAAGAGAAGTAGCTCTTTGGTTCACCTCGCCTGGACTCTCTGGATTGTTGTCTAATTTCTCTAGTTTTATATCCTTCAGAGAAAGAGGAGCCCCACTACCATGCTTTGAGTACAGCATAATATATTTAAGTGAAACTGAGTTGCTAAAAGTGGCTTGTCCTTTTCTATCACTGTAGAGTTAGTCCTGCTAGTAGGATAAAAGACATTAAGTAGGTGAAAGCAAACACCACATACCACACTCAGCCCTAGGTAGGCACTCTATAAATGGTTACTGAAGAAGTAATGAGTATGGAAGAGGCTAAACTGGAATTCAGAGATTCTAAATCCCAATCACCTGGGGGCTTTAATGAGAAGCCCTAGAACTTTTGCAAAGGTAATGGTATGGTGAAGGTGGAACACCCAGAATGTGATAAAAATGCAATGTTATCTTTTATTAGCCTTGACCTACTAACAGGCTTTCTAAAGATGAGTGATTTTCCTTTGTCCTTTGATAGGAAAGTTGACATATCCCATGATTTTTCTGTTCAATTTTAGGTAAGTGACATTCATAAAATTATGAGTCATAAAACACTCACAGTGTTCTCTTTACATAACTAGAAGCATCTTCCCTGAGATATTATTATCAGTCTTCTCTGATCTTCCATCAAAGTCTTCCTTTTCTTGCCTTGTGTATGCAATTATTTGCAGCCTACCTACAGGGCTGAATTCAATCACAAGACAGCAAATTCTGCTAATTGAAGCTTCTGATTGGCACATGAGAGACCAACATGAAGGGACAAGGTGAACCTTGCCTGGGCTGGGCTAATTCTACTTTGGCCAGTGATTAGAGTTGGACTTGGGCAATGGTTAGTGTTGACTGTCTTGATTCTCTCTTCCAGTTTTTAGCGACTTCTGAAACATAAGTGACATATTCCATTTCTCAGGCTGTTACACACCCCATTGAGGCTTAATTTTCTCTATTCACTCTTCTCCCCATTCACTATTCTCTTGTGTTCTAATTGAAGACTTTTGGGCAGAATTTTGAAGGGACATCACTTAGCCCTCTTTCCTATGAAGAGTTCATATGTGACTCAAAAACACACTCTTATGATGGCTTTACAGTATCATACTGCTAAAATGTAAATACTTTATGCACTTATACCAACTGTTTGAATACATAGTAAGCTCTTTTGAAGTTCCATCTTCCTCTTTTGGGTTTAAATGTTAGCATCTATCTGCCCTGCCATCCTTGTAAAAGTTGTAGACCAGCAGCTCTCTTTTTTAAGTTTATTTTTTATTAATATGTGTTTGCAATCCAGAACAATATAACCCATATTAGAAGTAATCCATTAAAAATCCATAATAATTACATTAATCTTGGATAACTGCCTGTGATATACATATGTAATAATACCTCTCTAAAAGAAAGCCCCATCTATTCTTCACTTTCAGATCTTGTTTATACACTCATTTCCTTTGATGGGTTTAGGATATGTGGAATCATGTCTCAATTATTTCTTTCACATTTTGGAAGGGTGGGGCAGAAGGTCTACAAGGTCACACCCAGCACAAGCAATTTTGCAATTTAGCATGACCCCTTTTCAATAAATATTTTTTTTTAAAGGCTGAGATGTAGCTCAGTGTGAAGGCCCTGGGTTCAAACTTCAGTACCAAAATTTTTTCTTCATAAATTTTGTACATGGGAATCATCCCATATCCCACATTTATGTTGATATCTATCTCTCATAGTGAATTTATTTAAGACTTCAGTGTTTTCATCTTATTACTCACACAGTAAGTTATTTCCAACAGATTATAGATTTAATCCTTTTGAGAATTGTTCATTATTTATAATGTTTTATGTAACTGTATCAGCAGATATTTTATTAAACAAATTCTATTACTAAGAAGATTGGAAAATTACTGTATGAGCAAAACCACTTTTTGAGTTTTCCCCTATTTATAACTGAAAGCCTACTATTCATTTAACAAAATGAACTTTTTATGTGCATATCATTCAATTAGTTTCTGGGTAAGTACTATTACTGCTGTGGCTACGATCAAATCCAACATTAAAACAACTCAAATCTTAAATACAACCTCCTTGTCCTTTGAATCTGGGCAAAGTATTCTGTAACTTTGAATTCCATGTCCTTTCTCCTATAATTTCACCCCCATAACATTGTTCATTCAGTGATTTTTTTGAACCTATTGGGCTTATAACAGGGAAATGGAATCATAAGGATGGATCACATCAAGAAGGTGAAGAAAGGGAGATAGTTCGGTGGTCTAAGCGCCTCTTTGTCAAGTGCAAGGACCCGGGTTTGATTCCTGGTAACGTATGCCATGCTGGCCCTTTCCCAGCCCGCCAGCCTGCCCCTGAAACCAGGCTTGGTGGTGTGTGCCTGTAATCCCAGCACTGGGGAGGCTAAGACAGCAGCATCACTGAGTCTGACCTGAGTAGTGAGTCCCTATATCAAATACATAAATTAAAAAGAAAAAGAAGAAATATGAAGATTTCTAGGGCTTCACAGAATGGACGTCTTCTCTCTTCCTCTTTCCTCCTTCTACACAGTAACTAGCAATTTCACTTCCCCCATTTTCTCTGATTAATTCTAGCCTTAGGCCTGTTGGAGTTGTACTAAGCATGCTCAGCACTTTTAGAAGTAGATACGGTTCACTTCATAAGGGAGATTTTGGTGCCCCTACATTATCCTTCATATTATATTCATAATGACATAATACACAATTTTCAGAACACTTTGCAATTTATAAAACATACTTTAATCTACATGGCTTCTTGATCCTTATTATTTTCTTAGAGTGAGATAATATAGGCATTATCTATGCTTCTTAGACATAAGGACTAAGACTTTACTTGCATTGTCAGCATTGCTAATATAGAGAGGAGAATAGACATGGAAATTATAAACTGGGTAAAAGATAAATTTTTATAATTGTGCATAAAATGGTTTTCTGCAGTATAGATTAGGTAGCAGTTACAGTAGCTTTGATAACCAGGAAAGACTTTAAAAAATAATTAGGTTGACTACTAAAGGAAGAACAACATTGTGTCCAATTAAGAAAAGAAGAAAATTTTAGGCAGGTAGATTGATAAAGATTATGAGATGCAGTTAGAAATATGAAAGATACCTAGATGTTGAACTGCTGAAGGTGCATTTGTGGCCAGTTCAGGAGAAAGCAACTGGGGGAAACTAAAATAAGGGAGATTTTTTTCTTGTTTAATATTTCATTTTCAATTAGATAAAAATGATATTAATTGTATATAACCAAATTCAAGTGTGGATCTCAGTTGGCATGGCTGACCATAACATGTACTCTTTCTGCCTAAAAATCAGATCTATGATATTATATTAAATTGTTTGTATGGGATTTTGAGTCCCAGAGTTATATTGTTTTTATGTCTTTGACAGCAATATTTAGTAGGAATAGTCTTTAGGTGAAAGTTTTTATTAGAATTTTCTTATGAAAAGAGGCAACTTCTTATTTTTTAAAAATATCTTCTTTTTTATTTAAACATAGCTATAAACAGTTTTTCATATTTCCCATAGTTGTCATATGATTTTCACATATTTGTTCAGATATTTTAAATATACTGATTTCAAATGTTCTCATATGGGTTTACTATTTCAAGTTTTGGGGCTACAATTTTTTTTGTTTATTAGCACTCCCTGATTATTTCTTATTGTGCTTTATTTTCTTGTGCTATTTATAGTGTTTGACTGTGAACTCATATCCTGGGATGCCTGCTCTCCTTGGAAGTCTTTGTGACAAGTTTTGTCCGTTGAATTGTCCTGATGATGCAGTACTTATTTCTGATACATTCTGGATCATGTTTTAATGAAAATTCTTTGGCTTTGAGTATTCAAACTTAGATTCCACTTTTGCAAATGCCACCGTCCTGGTCTCAGACTCTTTCTAAGCCTCACCTGATGGATGGAAGCCCACCTTACCACATCTCTGGTGTTCGTCTGCTCACAGGTACATCCCAGCTTTGTGACTCTAGCTTCATGCAGGCAGCATAGCTCTGCATCTTGATGCTCAGGGTAGTGGCCTGAGGGGTCAATCAGGCTCCCAAACTAAAAAGCATTTGGAGCCAATTTTGGATTTCAAACTACTACGTGTTTCACTGTCACAGCATGTTGACTTCCCATTTCCTTTTGTTCCTGGAACTTGGAGAATATCTTTTCTTAAATGTTATATTTTATATTTATAGAAAAGTGAAATGTTATTTTAAAATTCACTTTTTTAAACTTTGTTTGAAGTGATCTGTGCACATTTTCACATCAGCTTAGTGCTGTTCCAGAAGTATCTTGGTTGATGGGATTTACTATCCTTGTTGCAATCCCAATGAAGTCTTTTGTGATTTTTCTATGGGTTAATGATCAAACTTGAAAATCAATAAACAGAGTGTATATGATTGTAAATATGTTATTATTATTACTTATGAGCCATCTGATAAACTAAGGTAGTACTGTTTTTGGAAATAAAACTGTAGCATTTATGTCACACAAAGGACAATTAACCTATCATCAAGTTTAAATACAGACAGGTACTGACAGGTACAGCCACCTGGCCCATAAGGCTTTGTTGGGAACAATTCTTCTACAGATGCCTTCCTGTGTCTAAAGAAAAGAGGTACTTACACTCATTTTATCCAGCTTGTCTTTTCAAGGTGGCTTAGCAATCATACAGACACACTATCTCCCACTGGAGCAAGCAGCAGACTCCCTCCCTCCTTATAACACTTCATGAAAGACTTGGTTTCTCCACCCTCAGGCCTCCTCTCTTGTGGCACTACCTGTAGGAGTGCAAGCATCTGTGTGGGCCATTGACATCACCCCTGTGGGACTTGGGAACTTGGGGGTCTGAGACAAATATGCTCCACTCATGTTGCATGACTTGCCACAGGTGACAGCATCCTCTGTGTCCAACTCAGGAATCTCCTATTTTTTACCTACATTCATAATTTGTGATTTTCTGATGTATCAGCTGGCAAGTAGGAAAATGTCATGCTTGGAAAATAAAGTTTTTAAAATGCACAATTTTTCACATATAATTTCCCCATTTTCTATGTAAATTGAACCTAGGATATGAATTCTAGAACCATGATAACTGCCTTGAATCATTACTTGACAAGAAATTCTAATGACATTGAACCACTTAAATATCAGAAGCTTATTACCTTCTTAGTTCTTGACAGTCAAGAAAACAGAAAAACAAACAAATGGACAGAAGGCAACACAAACCCCAAAACAACAAAGACAAAACACAAACCAAACTTTTTAAGACAAGGTAAGCTAGATCTTTTATTTCTTTGACCCAAACCTCCAATACTGTTGCCATTCATCTTCAAGAAATCAATATTTATTTTGTATTAAATATTGTGTCAGATCCTGAAAACAACAGAACATGTTGTCATTCTATCCTTTAGAAAGATAGTGTTTCCTTTTAAGAAAAGGAAAATTAAAAACATGTCACAAATTTTTAAGACAATGAAACAGGTACAAAAAAACCCTCTTGGAATGATAGGAAGTGGCTACAACTGAACTTTACATGTTTGGACAGCTGCCAAAAATGTAGAGCACAGGGAGGTCATTCCTCATCTTTGGAGGAAGAAAGCTGGCTATAGTCAGATGGCTTCAAGCAGTCCTTTAAGCAGTGTCTTCCTTTTCACACTACAGAGACAAAATACTTACCCCTCCAAGTTAAAGGAGGGAGGGTTTATTTGGCTCACAGTTTGCAGAAGTTTCAGTTCATAGTTAGCTGGCTCCAAAGCAGAGCACCATGACAGAGGGGCATCGCAGAGGAGGAGCAGTTCATGGCAGGCAGGAGGCAGCAAAAGTAAGCAACACACAACAATAGCAGCTTCTTTCTGCCCTTTTGTACTCTAGGCTGCTCAGTTTAGGGTGGCTGCCAAATCAATTTGTGGACTAATTTAGTAAGTCAGACACCTTTAATCTCAGCATCACATTCTAGATCCAGCCACCTGTGAAAAAGACCCACCTATGGCTGTAGGAGGCTCTGGGAGACATCTAGACACAAGCTATAACAAACAGCAAAGCTATTTTTGTGAATGAAAAGTTACAAAGATTTTTTGTCTGTAAAATGAATAAAAACATGAGTCCTTTGAAGTATAAAACCAATGTTTTCTCAATCTTTCTTAATTTCTTTGTGTACTTAACCCTGTTTCCACCCTCCAAAGTTCGTGTGTACCTCTTAGCAACCTCAGATTATAGAATCCAACTCAAAAATGGTCAGGTTTGATTGCAGAAAACTACAGAGCAAATGTGATCTAACAGGTCAGGCATATGCATGTGAACTTCAGTTGGGTAGCTTGGCTGGCTCTATAGCCACAGGGTGAAGTCTATCCAACTTCGTTCCTGCCTAGCCTGACTGGGTACGTAGTCACAGACAGCAGCCTAAGAATCCTATAGACACTTGCTTTGTCATCACAGGGTAGAAGAGGGAAATGTCAAAGAATGTGAACGAATCAGCGAAAAATTCATCACCAACTAGAAAAACAGTTCCTGCCTTATCCCTCACGATTTAGGGTTGGTAACATAGTTCCATCTAGTAAGAGAAGCAAGTTCCTGTTTGAAATCAGTATTTCAAACATTATGAAAGAAAAAATGCTTTTTAGATTAGCTTTTCTGGCTTCCCACTGCACCCAGAGGGGGAGGCTATTGTGGTCATTAGCTTTCCCTGTATTAAATCTCCTTGGTCTGACTAGGCCATTTCATTTCAGGTTTATCCTAAAGCCACAGAAACCAAGTTGCAGGATATTTATTTGGGATTAATCACCAGTTAAGAACAGCTGTGCTTTACACCATTAACCCAACCCAGGTGCTAATTCCTGGAACATGCCCTGTGAGCAGAGGTCATTATTGTTATTTGGAACTACAAATGCTGCCTCAGAGACTGCAGGCTTTATTTAAAGAGGAAGCCAATTTGATTGGTCAACATAACATATTTCTGGAGAATTAATGCCCTGTATAGAAGCC
Organism: Octomys mimax; assembly: GCA_002564305.1. Classification (NCBI taxonomy): domain Eukaryota; kingdom Metazoa; phylum Chordata; class Mammalia; order Rodentia; family Octodontidae; genus Octomys; species Octomys mimax. The sequence goes on from NDGM011217667.1 coordinate 10,008, forward strand.
TATGTGATTGCCTGGAAACATCTCCCTGTGTTCATACTGTTCAGCTGATAATCCACTTCTACATACTGGGTAGCCGGTTGGAAACCGCAGTAGGTTCTATTTTTGGCACCTAAAATCAATGCCCAGCTCTGGCAGACCAGTCAGCTGCCTTATTATTTCCCCCTGCCCAGGGCATTGAGCTTGGCATCTCTTTGTGGGAGATTAAAGTAAGTCAGGGAGTATGATAAATGCTTTCAGTCATATCTGCTGTCATTTGAATAATACTAGGTGTCATGCAGAAATACATCCCTAGCCAGTTTTAACCAGCCAAACTCTTTTGATATTCTCTTTCCGCTTAGTGCAATGAGAAACAATGACTTAGGAAACTATAACTCCCTGCTTCTTCTCCACCACCTTATCAAAAGAGAAAAAACCCAGCATAGCCAAACTCGTTTGTCTGTTCAGCTGAGCTGGCTCTTCTATCTGGAAAGACATTTTACTATCTATTTAGCTAGACAGGATGTTACTTTTTGCCAGAACATTCTGCTTTCTGTTACACAAGCTCACATTTTCTGACTATACCTTGATCTTAAGGCATTTATGTTCAGCTTGCTAAGTATGGTACATTTCATGCCTCTGTGTTAGTATTTGTATTAGTCAGCTTTCCTGTTGCTGGGTGCAACACTCTCTATTCAGTTTAGAACCAGAGAGATTTAATCTGGCACATTTTCAGTGGGGATTCAGGCCATAGTCAGCTGGCTCCACAGCAAGAACATGGGATAGAAAGGCATGGTGAAGCAAAACTGCTTAGTTCATGGCTGTTGGGGAATAGAGGAGAGGAAAATGGCAAAAATGAGCAGGCAAAGGGCTATCTATAGTACCCAAGATTGCACCTCCATGACCTAGCTGGACAAACGTAGAAGCATACTCTTACATTGCTAGGTATTTCTTACTGCAATGAAGAGTATGCATCAGAACTAATGACTACACTATTGATAAAATTGAAGGAAAATTAAAAGTGTTCCTGGATTAAGAAGTAGTAAGGCATGAAACCCTGCCCTCACTACCTAGTCACAGGCCGTGACACCTCTTCTGATTTTGTGACCAGAGCTAGCCATGGGCAGAATTGAGCTTTGCAGAAGTGGTCTTTAGTGAGCCCATATTTCTCATGTTGAGTCTGTTTCCCTCACATGCGGAACACTTTGGAATCCCCAAGGTCCTCAGATTCCCTCTCTATCTTCTTCCCATGAGCCAGCTCTCAGGAAAGCAACTAATGGATTTTTTCTTGGTGTGCTATTGGTGGCAAGAATCTGCAACATGGTGCAGACTGGCACATGGGACTGACACACAGAGAGTGTTTACCAGGTAGACTGGGCTGCTCATTTAAAATCTGTGAATAGGTGTCAGAGACAACAGTAGCAGACATTCATGGATTCTAGAAATGAATGTGTGAAATCTCTATATTGTGTTCTAGTAAACTGGCTTTCTGAAGAAAGAAAGCCCTGGCTTAGCTTTTTCTGCTTTCTGTTGTATAACTATTCCCATGATGGCTGATTTCAAACTACCAATGTAAGGCACTAAACACGAAGAAAGAATTGTATAAAACTAGCTGTGTGAGCCACATGAGTATCCGCCTTCCCTGTCCAGGGGATCTATCAGCATATTTTTTTTTTGTATTTGTTTCTTCATAATTCTCTTAATTTTTCTGACTATAAGACATAAAAATATTCAGGGGACTCCAGCCAGCTCTTAGACCCAGAGTGTGAGTGGGATCATCTGGGGCCCACTGGATTCTCACTCCAGCCAGTGCCCAGGCCTGGCTTGTGAGTGGAACTTCCTCCATCAGACAGGCCTGGTGTAGAAGGAACCCTGTGGCAGAACTCCCTGCACAGAGGCTAGAGGCAAGACGCACCCAGCTGATCCAGGAGCAGAACATCTTGCCAGAGTGGCACAGCAGATTTGCTTCCAAGGGCTGCAGTAGGAGGAAGTAGAACACAGCAGCCAGACATAAGCCCCACACACCTGAACAATTTTGAACTTGATAGATCCAGACCTAGTGCTAAGGTAATAACTGCACCAAAGCTCTACACCAAAGGCCAGAAGACAGTGCTATACAAAATGATAATGAGAAGGAGCAAACTACATTCTCAGGGCCCAAGTCCACTCAGAAGAAATGCAGGAGACACCGGCATAGAAGAAATTGCAATGCACACAATTTAAATCTGTGAAATAATAGTGGCTGAAGTAAAGAAACAACTACAGAAAGGTATAGAGGAAATTAGATCAGAAATAATTCTGAAGTAAAAAAAGAAATTATAACTGTAATGAGAGAAGTACTAAGTGCTTCTAAGGAAGACACTGATGAAAAATAGAGGAGAATATAAAAATGATGGAATCCTTGAATGAGCAATATAGGAAAAAAATAGATCACATGAAGCAGATTCAAAGTGATATACAGAAAATTAAAATCTCAATCAGAAGCTGCCAAAATCATTTGAATGAAAATTAAAATAGACTTTTAGACCTTGAAGACCCCATTGCAGTTAGTGAAAAGGTAAGAAAAATTTCTTAAAAACAACTAGGATGCAGGAGAAAATAATTCAACATCTGCAAGATGATGCAAAGATGA
>NDGM011217721.1:0-12032 GCA_002564305.1 Octomys mimax
CCTTCATTTTGAGTGTCGGGTATTTGTCCCAGCAACGAGAGAAGAGTAACTAAGACAATCCCTCAAAACCCTTTTCAGCAGCCTCATAAATTGTGTTTGTCTTGTGCCTGAGTACTTCCTACAGTCAGGAGTTCACTGCAGATGACAACTTCTATCTCTCACCACTAGAAAAGCTATTCTTTATATTGGGCCACCATCGCTCTTCCTTGTAGATCCCCTCATTTGATGGAAACTTCACCCTTCGGACCTTTTACCATGTAAACCTCCACTCCTTTAGCACCCATCAGCCCTTCCAGTTCACAGTCACCAACCAAGCCATGTTCCTGCTCATATCAGAGTTTTAGCAAACACAATTTCTTTTTGTATAACGAACTTTTGCTTCCTCAAGCTAAAGAATAATCTATTAAGATCCATCTCGGTTTTATCTCCTGATCGTATAGGTTGTGCTGTGAATAAAGCAATCACAAAGTCTGTTCTTCAAAACCCAAAGGATTTACTCACCCACTGCACAACCACTGTGACTCAGTGGGGAAGCTCTGTTCACTGTAGCCACTTAGGAACCCAGACTGACAAGGCAGCCACCATCTTGAACACAACCGGTCACCATGGAAAGGAGAAAGTTCTGGGAAGTGTCTCCTCCATAGTCAAATATGCCAGCCCACGAGTGATAAGCAGCACTTCCCCCCACAGTTCATTGACCAAAACTAGTGACAAGGTCTCACCTAAACCAAAGGGAGCTAGAAAAGGCGGTCCTACTGTGTGCTTGGAAAGCCTGGCAGAAATACTTGACAAGGGCACTGCCAGTTGCACCCCCCTCTCTGCTGGCTGAGCAGCACCAGCACTTTCGTGTAGCTGTTATTTTTGGTCATTGTCTCACTGCATTGTGATTGTGTTTCCTTGTATCTTCATCTCCTCCTTGACACTTGGAGTTACTCAAGGACTGGAGCAGACAAACATGCCTTTGAAAACAATAAGCAGAAGTCCCCAGGAAAAGCCATGATTTGCATGACCTTGTGTGATCATGTTTCTGCCACTTCTATGTGCCCTCTCCCAGCCCCAGCTGTACTGTCACTGGGCTCAGCAGGTGCAGCTTTCCTCACCTTCACACTCGCTGTTCCCCAGGACTGGGTGGCACCTCCCCTGCCATTTGCCTGGCTCTGGATCCCACTTCCCTCCTCTTATCATAGAAGCCTTCCCAGGGCTTAATCTGTAAAATATCCTCTTGCCCCCTCCACACACACACGCTTACCACCCTGGTACCTCTATTGCCCCGGTGTCCTTTACTTTGCACCACAGCACTTACCACTTCCTGAGGCAAACACCCATGCATGGATATTCCATTCTTATATATTAAATATCCTATAGCATACTATACCTACATATTTGGGTATCTATTTATTTACTGTCTGTTCCTCACCCCAGCATATGTGCCCATGTGAATGTAACTCCAGTGAACAAAGCTGAGATGCAGGTGCTCATTATATATTTGTCAAATCAATAAGTGACAAAGAAACAAATGTATATCTCCTGAGTTGCCACTTCTCTAGATCAAAATGCTAAATTCCTCCCTCTCCTGGGATAAGATTTTAAGGCCTCTCAGTATACGTGCCACCCAGAAGTGATCAATGGTTGAGATGGTACAGAGCAGCATAATCCTTACTTGTCTTTCATTTTGTATTTCAATTAATGAAGCCCATGTCTAAATAACAATTCGAGTTACAAGCTTCACACTACTGACTGTCATAGAAAGTTCACTTATTGACCAAAACTTAAGTGTTTTTCATATATAAAACTGTAACTATTTCTCTCTCTAGTATCTTGTTGAATTTTGGACCTAATGTTTCTCCTTCTTAATATACATTTATCTTCCTTTTCCTTTTTCAGATCTTTTATTCTTGCACTGATTTATAGAATGTGTACTATGTACAATATCTACCTTAGGTGCTGAGGAGTATTACATGATTATTTTATCATGCCCATAAGAAAAAGATGGGGCTGGGGAGATGGCTCAGTAGAATAAGCAATTCCCTGGCAAGCGCAAGGGCCTAAGTTCAATCCCTGATTCCACCAAAAAGAAAAGAAAAGAAAAAATGGGTCAGGTAGATGGACTTTAGTTCATCAGGAGAGATAGCAAGGCCCCTTCTCTGAGCAAATGGCTGAAGGCAGTAAGCACATTGACAACAGAGAGCAGTGACAACAGAATGGTCATGCCTGGAGCCCAAAGATGGGAAGGCAAGTAGAGCGCTGGAGGAGAGGGGTTTAGTGAGATCCTACAGCTATAAGATCAGTTTGGTCTAGACAGGTCACTCCACATGTCTTTAAGGTAGACTTGCTTCTCTGAATGTGCCAGTGGCTCACTGCCTTCTGCCACATGACTGTCCTCACCCCTCCTTGTTCAAGGATGTGTTAAGTATTAGGCTTACTTGATGTCCACTAAGAAATAAGACATGCCCTATGTTCCAACAATTTCTGGGTGATCCTTGAATAGAATTGGAGGCAGAATAATTATTCTACTTGGCTGAAAACCATATTTATTTATTTAAGTTAATGTCAGTTACTGGATAAGTACTGTATGCAATAACTTAATGTCACTCCAGCTCTATGAAGTTAGGTTTTACCTTCACTTTGTACATAAGGAAGTGGAAGACAGAGAGGTTAAGTGATAGCCCCACAGCTGGATCGTGACAAGGCTGAGGTTTGTGCCTGAGCTGTCTGACTCAGGAGCCTACAATCTCACCAGCTCTAGTCAGCTCTGCTTCCTCTCAATGGGAAATAAGGACAGGACTACAGTCCAGTGTATCACATATGGGTTGAGTAACAAATATGTTTTCATGCTAGTCACTGAGACAGCCTACTCCTAATACAGTGAACCCTCAGACATTGCCCAGATCTGAAAAGGAAGAGAACGGTGAATAACTTGGGATAATGAAGAAGGATTAAATGACTTGGAGAATGATTCAACCTTTCATTCACTGAGCATTTACCCCTTAATTCATCTGCTTATTCATCCTTTCATGTGCTTGCTCCTCTATTCATTCATTCATCTATGTATTGAGCCCTGTCACTGCCCTGGACACACAGCCACATGCCGCAGAAAAGACACTGTCTGGCTGAAATGGACCTAGCAGTCCAGGTGCGGAAAAGCAGGCTAAGGAAGCCAGTGGCATAGCATGGAGTTACTGGAAGAAGGGTGCTTGCAGGTGTTTAGGGGACAAATTCACCCGACATTTGGGAAAACAGACAAGGGGCCAGGAAGGAAGTGATGAGAGAATTCTTCATGGAAGAAGGAATATTTAATTAACTCCCCAAATTTTCTGATCTTACTGTTCCTGAGAAGGGTCTAAAATGTACACAGTTTCCAACAGTGATGAAAGACTGGACAGAATTTATAAGAAAGGCACTGTGTGCGGTCATTGAATCACAGGTGTGGGGCCCGGTCAGGCCTGCATTCAAATCCTCACCTCTCTACACAGAAAATGCTCACTGGAAGATGAGTATAATGGTGACACACCACTATCAGATTGCAGAGTGCCAAGCAAGGTTGCATGTGCGGTGCATGGCACAATCTACTATCAGCTGACGTCTGTCACCTTCTTTGTAGATTAGTAGTTACTCCTACCTGTTCCCTTGATTCTTCATTTCCTTGTAGCTCTAAAATTGCCTCAAAGACCAAATAGGGAAGTCTCTTTTCTATTTTATGTAGGGAATAAAAAGGGAGTATAATTTTTGTTAAACTGATTTTTATTACTGTGAATTTATTGTGCTCCCTGGTTCTTGGTGACTAGGTAACCAACAGATGAGCTAATTTATTATTTTAGCAATTTAAACAAGGCCTGGGAAGATAGGTACCCTGTGATCACAGAGCCCTGGAACTGTACTAATGAGAAGATTAAAAGAAAGTTCAGCTCACAGAGACCCAGATAATCACAAATGTACCCAAGGATAATTAACAATCACAGTTACCTGGAACTGTATTATGTGCCCTGTTGGTTGTTCTAAAGTCAGCGCACATTGAATAGATAAAATTAACAGAAGTAATGAGTAAGTTATTTGGAAGTGGCTGGTGAGCTCCATCATAATAAATATTTGGGGAGATATGAGAGGACACCTCAGGTTCCACTGTCTCTTCATCTCAATTGTCACCTAGGAACTGTGTTCCTTCTGCCTTCATGTGCTTCTCTTTTATGCAGCATCCTCCTCCATTGCTGGGGAGCCAGTCCTCCAGGGAACAAAGTCCTGAGCCTTCTGAGTCTGATAGTTACTGTCCCTTCCCAGCATAGCCTTGAGGACCTCCGTAGGATGGAGGAGATCCAAGGTGCTAAGGCACAGGTCTCAGGCTTTGTCTGGTCCGTTCGTTTCTTTGCAGGCTTCTTGCACTCCATGCTGCGCACTGCAAGCTGTTCCTGAGCCCAAGCAGACAGGAGAGGATGGGCACAGACGGGGACACAGTGGTCCTGAAGAACATGCTCCTTGGTGTCAACTTGATCTTGCTGGGTGCCATGCTCAAGCCCTCAGAGTGTCAGCTGGAGGTGACCACAGAAAGGGTCCAGAGACAGACAGTGGAGGAGGAAGGAGGTGTTGGCAACTACAACACATCCAGTAAAGAGAAGCCCATGGTCTTCAACCATGTGTATAACATCAATGTGCCCTTGGACAGCCTCTGCTCCTCGGGGCTGGAGGCCTCGGCTGAGCAGGAGGTGAGTGCAGAAGACGACGGTCTAGCAGAGTACACAGGCCAGACCTCAGACCAGGAGAGCCAGGTCACCTTCACCCACAAGATCAACCTCCCCAAAAAGGCCTGCCCTTGTGCTGGCTCAGGCCACATGCTACGTGAGCTGCTGAGCCGGATCGAGATGCTGGAGAGGGAGGTGTCGGTGCTGCGGGACCAGTGCACTAATTGCTGCCAAGAAAGCGCTGCCACAGGTAGAGTCTGGAGGCTCGGCAACGGGGTCCCAGGTGGGGCAGAAGAGGGCAGGGTGTGGGTATGGGAATGAATGAGGGAACCAGGGCAGCACCCAGCCTATTTTTTCACAGCCCAAGGAAGAAAGTGTCCCCACTCATAGCTCTCGGTTAATGTGTCTGTAAGATCTACATGCGGTCCTTCCCCAGGGATTCAGCTCAGAGATCCCCTGCACTGCTTAGTCAGTTTGAAATATATTAACCTGATTTGGGGGGGATGAGTCAGGTAATGGTACATCAGCTCAGCACAGCGACTTGGCTGGCTAGCAGGGAATTTGATGTCTGTCTTCATTCATCTTTGGCTTTCACAGGCTGTTGGATTGATGTCTGTTCATGTTAACCCGAGGGACCAGGGAATACAGGTGCTCTGTTCACTCAGTCGAAGCCTTCTCCCATCTGAGTAAATGATAATCATCAAAGTCTCAGAGGTTCAGTTCTTGTCTTTTCCAGCAAGACGGAAGTCTTATCCTCTGCCTTCTCCACAAGCACACACATGCACATGTGGAGACACTACACACCACACACATATGCTTGCACACACGCTCGTAGAGCCAGTCTCACTCCCAAAAAGCTGAGAAGGAACTTTCTTCTAGCCTTGTCAATCCCTTAATTAGTAAAACTCATGAGTTCTTATCTGTACCTCATGAAATGCAATCAAGTCTCCAAAGCTTGTTTCCCTGAGTTCAAATCTTAGCTCTGCTACAATCATGCTTGGCCCAAAGAAAGCTGCATAGCTTTTACCTTCTCTGTCCACAGTGACAGAATTGAACAACAAGGGCTTGTTAATTATAAAAGCACCAAGTCAGATGAGAGCCTGGTTTCTCTATGCATCACAAAAACAACCACAGCTATCAGCAGAGCCCCAGCTTTTCTTATCTGAGGCAGAGCTGTCTTTGACAGGAAGGGGCATTAGCCATATGCTTTTGTGTGCAAGCCTTCACGCCTGTAGGATCCAGTATCTCAGCTTTCCTCAGAGTAAAAGCAAGGGGAAGTTTGAACAGCCTTTGTGGCCCACAGCTCCCAAGGGTAGCAGACGGGCTTTCCTGAGTTACAGCAAGATGGTGGTCAGTCCTTGAGGAAGGAGATGTTTCCCTGCATTTCCTCACTTCTTCTCCTCCTGATAACCAAAACCATAGATGTCTACAGTCTAAGATGAGAAGGAAGTGCAGTTGTTCAGTCTCCTGTTTGATAGTGAGGATGGGCCAGGCAGGTCATCTTTCTACAGAACTAGAGAATGAGGGAAAATCAAAGCTTTGCACGGGCATGGTCTCTGCTGCTCAAGAGGGCAGAGTGGCTTTTTTATTTTTAAACTGAGATAGAGTCTTGCAAAATTATTAACTAAGTTGCCAACACTAGGCTTGAACTTTGTGATCTTGTTGCCTCGGGTTTCTAGAGTGCTGGGAATAGAGACATGTGTCCCCTTGGCTAGCTCCATGGTGAAACCTATAAAAGGACTCTTAACCTGCGTCCCACTAGGGTGCCTGGCAGACTGGAAAGTATCCAGAAGGAAGAGCTATGTTAAGCCACAGCAGTGAAGTATATTTTTAGGGCACTAGGGCTGTGTGAGGTGCAAGGTGGGCTTACTGGATTTCACATCCTCAAGGCCAAGGGCAGAAAAAGACACCAAGCAGGTTCTCTTAATTGCTGTGGCTGTACCATAACAAGGAGTTAGACAGAAGTATACATGGACCCTGGAAGGAATCCCAGCAGACAGTAGCTAATGGAGCCCAAGGGTTCAGGAGGCTTATGGAGTAACCTTGGCACTGTGTTGGTGAATGGGCAGTCAGTGACGGCAGGAGGGGAGGCAGAAGGATGGGGCCGTATAACCCAGATGGCCGGTCTCCCTCTGCATAGTGGACACAGGGCTCACTCCCCACCGCCCCTGTCACCTTCAGTCCCCAGAGCTGGCATCTTGGTAAGAGTCCTCTCCTCAGTCTGTTGGAACCCCATGACCTGCCCAAGTAAAGAATGGGTGACTTGGGACTGACACACCTGAGATAGCCCTCAACCCATGATGACATGTGAATTTCTCTGTGCCTAGAGCACCCACAGGATTGAGCTCAAGTTCCTCTCCCTGGGATTTTGTTCAATGAGGCAGCCTGAATTGGGTGCCTTTCCTTCTCCATCTTCGCCTCCTTTCTACCTATTGTTCCTGCAAACGTTTTCCAGTAAGTCCCCTTTTCATGCATCCTCACCTAAGGTCCACTTCTAAGAAACCCAGCCTAAGACACCTTGAGACCAAGGACCACCTCTTCTTCATCTTGGCCCCCAGCACTGTGCTAGACAACCATACTAAGTCAGCTTACACATACCAGACTATGTTGCGCGTCACTATCAGCAACTCAAATCTGATTAGAGAATGCATAGTGATCCCTGCCCCTGCCTCCCTGGCACCACTTATAGGAGAGGCCCCTGCTGCCCGCTGACCTTCCCCTTGACCATTCCAGGACAACTGGACTATATCCCTCACTGCAGCGGCCACGGCAACTTCAGCCTCGAGTCCTGTGGCTGCATCTGCAACGAAGGCTGGTTTGGCAAGAACTGTTCAGAGCCCTACTGCCCACTGGGCTGCTCCAGCCGGGGCGTGTGTGTGGACGGTCAGTGCATCTGCGACAGCGAATACAGTGGGGCTGACTGCTCTGAGCTCCGGTGCCCGACGGACTGCAGCTCCCGGGGGCTCTGCGTGGATGGGGAGTGTGTCTGTGAAGAGCCCTACACGGGCGAGGACTGTGGGGAGCTGAGGTGCCCCGGGGACTGCTCAGGGAAGGGGAGATGTATCAATGGCACCTGTTTATGCCAGGAAGGCTACATTGGTGAGGACTGCGGACAGCAGCGGTGCCTGAATGCCTGCAGCGGGCGAGGACCATGCCAGGAGGGGCTCTGTGTCTGTGAAGAGGGCTACCAGGGCCCTGACTGCTCAACAGGTAGGAAGGGGAACACTGTGGGCACTGGTAACAATGATGACAATGCACCACTGTCCTTGAAGGGTGAAAGTGGTTATTATCCATTATTTCTTTTGCCAAAGCACAAAACCACACACTAAGTTATAAAAAAAAAAAAAAAAAGGTTCTTGGGCTGGCGAGACAGCTCAGTGGACTAAAGCTTCTGTTTAGGTAAGCACAAGCAAGTGTAGGGACCACAGTTCTATCCCCAGCACCACATGCTGCACCAGCCCCACCCCCACGGCAGGCTGAGCCAGCCAGAGTCCGGGCCCTGTAATCCCAGTGCTGGGGAGGCTAAAAGCAGAAGGATTACCACAAGACTGAGCTGTATAGTGAGACCCTGCAACAGCCAAATACATTAAGAAGGAAGAAGAAAGGTTCTTTGTCTTGGCTCACAGTTCCGCAAGTCCAGGTGTTCAGGGGCTATATCTAGTGGCGGCTTTCTGCTGGCAGAGTACCAAGGTCATGCGGGGTATCCCATGGCAAAACAGCAGGAGCACATGTGTACCTCACCTGATCTCTTTGCTTCATATAAGGTCACCAGAATTCAATGGTGGGGACTCTACTCTGATGGCCTTATATAATCCTAGTCACTTCCCAAACACCCCCATCTCTAAACACCAGAGCCAGATTTAGTTTCCACTATCTCAATAATTCATCATGGGCATTAAATTTCACCTCTGAATCCACAAGGAACACACTGAAGACACATGCAAGCCATAGTAGCCAGAGAGTGAAGTCACAAGACCACCTCAGCAAGGCTGCTCTCAGGCCCACACACATTCCAAAGAGCGACTGCTGCGCAAGACATCTCCCTCACCTGCTCAGCAGCCCAAGGACATCTTCTTTAGAATGCCCCCCAAGAGGTGGTGCTTAGGCTGTGATGCTCCCTGAATACCTTGGAGTTTACAGATTTCAAAATACTATTAATTCACAAAATGATCTGATATTCATATGGAGAAAAGTGTGTGTAGGCAAGAAATTAAATGTGAAGAGGAACAAAACACTAAAAGCAGTCACTAGCATTCTAACTAGCAGAGACTATTCAAGGGGCATGACTGGCTTTGTTCCACGTGACTAGGCACAAATAGGTACCAAGCCCATATGTGGTCCACAGGAAGGAGGTGCGCTAGGGTGAAGGTCTAACTCCAGCAGGGAAAAGGACACCAACATCACAACAGGGCTGATGACCTTTTGTATCAGGTTCACTATTTCACTGTTTCTTCAGTGACTGTTGCTTTAGTGCTTTGAACAGTGCAGATTAAGTAACTGATGCTTCTATTTAAAGCTCCGAACATCCACTGGGAAATTCTAAGATAAGAAGCAACAACAAACAAAGGTATTTTAATACCTTCTACCTGAACTCTTCTAGGAATTTTCTCGGGGTGACAACTTGGGAAGCCAGTGTCACCAACCACCTGTCCTTCAGAAGTATTAGCAATTCCTACTAAGACCAATCACAGTTATGAAGTGGCAACAAAACAATAATCCACTTCTTGGGAATTTTTTTTCACTTTTTGTACAGTATTTTCTATATTTAGATTATTTCCTCTAGCCTCTCGGTTCTGTTCCCTCAATAGGAATATCTTTCCAAAACTGCAGTCCTTGTAGCAATTGTTCCAAAAGCAAAATCCAAGCAGAGGTTAAGCCTCACTGTTTCTGAACTCAGTGTCACCAGCAGCAGAAGCACAACCTAGTTCCCAGGGTAGATGAGACCCATCTGGGAAATGCTAAGGGTCCTCGTGGGCCCTCGCTGTGTTGGTACCATGCTGTAGTGCACATGTCTCTTCACAGAGTCAGCATTTGTGAGGGTGCACATACCTGTCATGTGCTTGACTTGCTTTTCTCCAGGGACAGGTCCATTTGCAAACAAAATCTTGATCTATGCTAGAGCCCATCCTAAAGTAGAGACAAACCCTGGTGCCAACAGGAAAGACCGAGCAGCTGTTGCGCAGCTACAATCAGGTGGAGTCCAAACTGCAACCTCCAACACCTTATCTGTGCTGTTTCAGGAAGATTTCTGTAGGCCCTGGTAAATTACTTTATGGGTTCCCAGGCCATGTGAGCAAGGACAATTGCATAATCTCCTCCTGTTTCCATAGCAACCCTGGAACCACCTCTCTTCTCAGGAGGAATTGCTCTTAATGCCTTTAAAACCAAATGCCACAGGTCTCTTCCTGAGAGGTATCTAGGTCATTAGCTAAAGTGCTCCTTTGCTTGCTCTTTGTGAAAAGGCTGAAGGAGAGGGCCTGATTTGCCCGCTGTTTGACATTTCTGAACAGGTGCACACATGACATCATTGCTGCTCCCATTGCTTCCATGAGTACAGAGGAGAAAAGTGTCGGGACAGAGGAACCATGAAGAGCACAGAGCAGACTTTCTCCTAGGTCATCATTTTCTCTTAGGGGAGGGCACAGAAAGTAGTCGTCCATTGTGTAGATTTCGTTCTGAAGCTCCCCAGATCCCTAGGAATTCAATGCACATAAGAGTGACAGCAAGGCCACTGCGTTTGACTCCTAGGCTTGATCCTGGTTCACAGTGTGTCACGGGACAAGATCTCAAACTTTCTGCCTCCATCCTCTTTTCACGTAAAGATAATAGAACAAAAACAATCATGAACACGCACACTTCAAACAGCCCTGGGAAGCTTCTCATTTTACAGGTACAAAAAGCAGCAATCCAGAGAAACAGAAAGATTTTCCCTGGGCCAGACAGCTCATTAATGGTAGAGTAAGAATGAGAACGCTGGTCTCCTACCAATTCCTTGCTGTTTTTAATCCTCTCTGAGATGCTAAGTAAAACAGGATTGAGGAATAAAAATGTTAAAGCCACATACAAAAAGAAGTAACCTTTTGAAATGAAAGCTGAGCCCTATCAAATGGTAAAAAATGAGGTGTTAGAGCTGAGGTGATGAAGGAGCAGGCAGAACACTTGTATGCATCTGTTCCTCGTGGTGTAGGTGAGAGGGCAAGTGTCCAGTGAGCTGACTGCACTGCCTGTGAGTAAGAAGAATGAAGGAACCACCAGGGAAGAGAATGAAACAATCCAGAAATTTCTTCCCTCTACTCAAATCAGCCCTGCAGAGATTCAGCATCATAGTCTCTGCCTCTCTCAGGATGGCAGCCAACCCAGGTTTTGGCACCTGAAGCCACTTGCTCTTTGGAGAAACACATATGGAACTAACCCCCAACTGCGCCCACGTGTAAAAGTGATATAAAATCTGAAAAGTAAGTGGCATAGCTACTTCATAGAGAGGGAACCATGATTCTTCAAGCCACAGGCCCCTTTTCAGCAGCCTGTTCTTCCCTGAGGTCCAAGTTGGAACTCCAAAGAAGTGGGACTAAAGTTTTTGCACCACCATAGACAATAGTTAAGGCATAAATCTCTTCTATAATTTGCTTTTGTAGTTAAATACCATTTTGTTTGATTGGGACTACTAACACCCAATGTGTACAGCTACTGCTAACTTACAGGGCAACTGGTGATGGGTGTCTCTATTGAGCCACCTCCCCAAAGTGCTTCCTCCATCGATGACACCAGTGTCCCTTTCTGGGTCAGATGTTAAGGAAGTGCTCACCATCAGAATCAGGTCTCCATGAAGTTGACAAGATAAAAACTTTTGCACTTTGTTTTTGCTTTAAAATTCTAAAGTGTTCTGCTTGGTTTACCCTCTTCTGTCATTATTAACTTTATTTTGGGGGAAAACCAAAAAGTAACACACTGACTCATCCCACATGCCCTAAGAGTTGTTGATGACTTGAAGTGGCCATTGGTGTCACTGCGGGAGCAATCCTGCAAAAGCTGCTCAGGGCCAGTGTGTTCCATCACAAGAAGCAGGTACTAGAAAAACATGTTTTGATTTTCTCACCTGTAGGGTGAGCACCAGTCTGGAGATCACATCTTATAAGGTCGTCTGAATGACAGCTAACGTGTAGATGTGGAGGGAGTGCTAGAGATGAAGGAAGCCACCAGGTGGAATCTATAACCTACTCTAGAAATCGGAGGGGCCAGAACCGGAAACAAGAGCACCTAAGTTTGAGAATCAGTTCTTCAGCAGCCCAACTCCATGACTTTTCTTTTTCTTTCTTTCTTTCTTTCTTTCTTTCTTTCTTTCTTTCTTTCTTTCTTTCT
>NDGM011217754.1:0-11303 GCA_002564305.1 Octomys mimax
AAAAAAAAAAAGGACAAGAAATAATGTCTCATAATTTTCACTTTAATTTCTTTGATGTCTAATAGTATTAAGCATTTCCAATTTGCATTTCTTTGTTTTAAAATTATCTATTCAGGTCTTTTGCCATTTTTAAACTAATAATATGGGGAGTTTGATCATCTTTTAAATTTCTTATATATTCTGGATATTAATATTTTGGCTGAAAATAAATGCCAAGTACTCCCTTGCATTCTGTAAGTTGTAAGTTCATGTTTTGCCTGTTTGCTTTGCTGTGCAGAGGTTTTGTTTTTTACTCTGATCTAAACTATTGTTTCATGTGTGTGTGTGTGGGTTTGTGTGTTTGTGTGTGTGTGGTCATATCCAGGAAAGCACTGACTGTGCCAATGTCACAAAGTGTTTCCCGTGTCATGTTCAACTTTCATAGTTTCAGGTCTTAAATTGGTACCTTTGGCCCATATTGAGTTGAAATTGAATCAGGATGAAGGTAATGCTAACTGTGCAATCTCTTGTGAGGAGACAACAACAATGGCCCACTAACCTTTATGGAAGAGGTAGGCTGCCCTTTCCCCAGTATACCTTTGTTAAGTATTAATTGGTGATAGAGCATGGGCCTTTTCTAGGATCTTTACTGTTCTGTTTATTTATTTATTTTTTATATAAAATTAACGTTCTGTTTTTACTGCTATGGCTCTGTAATCCATCTTGAAGTTGTATTGTGGTGCTTGTAGCTATGTTCTATTTGTTCAAGTCTGATTAAGCTATTCAGTCTTCTATGCTTCACTTGAATTTTAGGATTTCTTTTTTGAGTTTTGTGAGAAATGCCATAGGCAGTTTGGTGGAATGAATGCATCAAATCTGTGACTTGCTTTGGAGAATATGGACATTTGAATGGTATTGATCAATTCCTTCTGTAAATGTGGGAAGTCTTCCCATTTATGTGTTTCTTCAAGTAATTGTCATCAATTTCTAGTGTCTTATTTTTTGTACCTGTTATAAATGCATTGCTTTCGTTATTTCTTTATCAGCTCCCCTGTTATTAGTACATAAAAATTCTAGTACTGTTGGGTGCAGTGGTGCATACCGATAATCCTAGCTCCACAAGAAATTGAGACAGGATACTATCAAGTCAGAGGTCAACCTGAGAAACTTACTGAGATATTATTTCCAATTAAAGTTTTAGAAATGGTTGTAACTTGCCCTGCATTCAAATCCTCCTACTGGACAAGAAAGCTGACAGCAAACATAATGAAAAATCTCACAAAACTTATTTATTTGATTTTTGCATGTTGAATTTTACCTTGTGGCATTGTGGAATTCATTCATTAGTTCACACAGTCTTTTAGTAGTAGAGTCAGGGTTTTCTACTTCCGTAGTATCAAATCATCTAAAATGGGGTTACACTGGATAAATGGAGATTCTGCCTTTCCATTTCCTTCTCTTGTGTAGTTCTGCTGGTGAAAACTTTCATTATTGTTTTCAATAACCACCATAATAGCCATAATAAACACTCATGAAAGCGAGCACCTTTGTGTTCTAAATATTAGAAATAGTTCAGTTTTTCCCTCTTCAGTATGTTTGCTATGAATTAGTCATATATAATTTTCATTATGTTAAGTCACTCTTCTCACATTTAGGGTTTTCATCATAGTAGGACATTGAATTTTAACAAAGAGCAGAGCAAAAATAAATAAAGTAGAAACAAAAATGTAAAGCTTTAATGAAACAATTCATTATGCTGTTTCCAGGCTCTACATTCAAATACCATGGCCAACTATATATTTAATATAAAATATCTTAAAATATAGTTTTGTTTTCTTTTTCATTTCTATTGAAGTCCAGAGAAGATTGTGCACACTCACTAGTAGGGGCAAAGAATGACTTCCCCCACCTCTTCTTGAGCTGCACTGTGAGGACTGTCCAGCCCATTGCATTTGTTTATGTGAAGGCCTTCTCATTCTGCTGGAGACTGGGCCATTGATTGAAACTAAGAAGTAATTGCTATGGAAAGGGCCCCAAAGCCTTGAAATGAGACAGATGGCCTGGTCACCATTTGTACAACTGCATTCTTTTACATTTTAAAGGAACTTTTGAAGCATAAGTTAATGTTCTGAAACATATTTACTAACTTTATGGTATGTCTGTAAAAAGTTATCTGAAACTTAAAAATTAGCAGGCAGCAAATGCTTTCCTCCTTGTAAGGAAAGGATTTTTCCTCCCAGCTGCATGACTCATTATTTTCTTTCCATTAATGCACTGTTAATATGTAGTCTAATTTGCCTTTTGTTAGCCTACAATTAAATCTCTGTCCCAGTTTCTTTGATGTGGTTTTATCAAAACTGCATGTGATTTAGTACATATGACTATGATAGGTCTGTACAGGAATTTCAAAGGCTTTCTTTTTACACTAAGATTTTTAACCTGTCCTCATCACTCAGTCTTTAATCCTAGGATTAACCTAGCTACATTGCTACAGATCTTTTCTTTAAAAAGTCACAGTGTTTTTTGCTATGTATTAAAAGGGACTAAGAGACTCCAATCAAGGCCTGGCCCTTCCAGTGTGAAATGTGGTTTAATTCAGGTTATCTCACCTATCCATGCGGGCTGCTCCTGCACACTCACAGCACACAGTGGGCGGCTGATTTTTTTTGGGGGGGGGATGTATTTGTACTACTATGTCAAAAAAAAAAACTAGACTTCCATAGCAATTTCACACAATATGATGTGAATTTCCATCATTAGGTCATCCAAAAATATGACGCAATCCACACTTTCACATTTCAAATACACCACCAATGCCTCAGACTTTGCATCTGTTTTGAATTGAGAAATGCTTTCTAAAGAGTCAATAACTGAATTTCCCACCAGCATTTTATTTTCCCCTTTATTGGCTAAGAAGAGAAAAGAAAGGAACTTATTCAGCAAATATTACCCAATTAGGAACTAATTATAGTGTGAAAACTAAGTGATTAAGGCATTAATGACTATGATGAGGTTCACATCTGAGAAAGCAATTGGATTTTTGTAGTACCCCTAATTGATAGAACAATTAACAACTTAGATGCAATGTTGCTACATGATATTTTCTTCATTATTTGAAAATAGGTTGAGCCACATTAGCTATTTTATGTAGATACATGCAGAGGAGATCTAATTGTGTTTTACTGTCCTCCCAGCAGTTAATTTACATTGCTAAATATCCAGCTTTTACAAGTTACATATCAACTTGCTTAATTTCAGTTATTATTTATTAGAAAGTTCTAGTCTATAAGGTTAGACTTAATCCTATCCAAACATACTTTAAGCTCTTTTTTGGTGTTGTTCTTTTAAATTTAGTATAATTTGTATATTTTAAAAGAATCACAATAAATGGCAGATGGTAAAAATGAACTGAGTCCTGATTACCATATGCAGATTTACATGGGGACAAAGATTTAAATGTGAAGACAAAACTTATTTTTATTTGTAAAAAAATTAAAAGACAGAAGTAAAATTCTTGGGAAAGGTTCACATGGGTGGATTTCTTTGACAAGATCATATGTGGCCATTATTTCAAATTATGTTTCTTAAAGTATTATCATCTGATTTGAGCTCAGTATCATTTAAAAGCCTAATATCTGCAGTGATTTCATTACATTAGGTCTGGGTGCATGTATTCAAATGGGTTGGTGTTGAAAAGCATAGGAAATTTTTATTTTTGCAACTTAAAGTATCAGAGGCTTTTTATCAGTTGTCTGTATGACTTAGGAAATCAGATTTTGTAAAATATATTAACTTTATGTTTTAGATAAGAGAGTATAGCTTTTATACTTTGAGTTTTTATTAATTATGCTTCCTTCCAGAGAAGGAAATGTTTAAATTAATTGTGTGATTATTCTTGTGATCAAAAACTTATGACCAACTTAAGATGCTGAGAAAGCAAATAAATAGCACTGTTAAATTAAAATCAAAATCTTAGTTATGTTTTACAGAATTTTTGATTTTTTCTCCTACCTGGTTTATTTATTGAATGTTATTTATTTCCAAAAAAATTTTAGCTCTTTATATAAAAATATTTTCCAGAATATTCAGATAAATATTAAAGAATCCTAAGATTTTACAATTCATAACATTAGATAAAATGGTTTTAACATTTAACTGACTCCACAATTTTAATGTTTCTCATTGTGATAGATGTGATCAAATGAAATATGAACATATAATTTTTCATCTTAAATCAAGAAATGTTTCCCAGATAAATCATTATGAAATTTTATTCTCTTGCTTTACTTTAACCTACAACAGCAGGTTCCTCCCCTCCCTTCTTCTCCCCTTCCCTTCTCTCCTCTCTTCTTTCCACCCCTCCCCTCCACTCCCTTACCCTCTTTTGGCTTTCTCTCCCCTTCCTTTTCCTCTTCTTTCCACCTTATTCCCCTTCTGTTCCTCTGTTTGGTTTCTAAGTGTGGATTTTGCATTTAATATTAGGATTATGTGTTAAGAATTTATTGTTAGCAACTTTTTTTCTACAGAATTAGCAGTTCAACTGTGGAATAAAATTTCTCCAATGGACTTTGTCTTTCAACAATGATAAGATTAAATGACTTACATAAAACACATACCCTCAAATACATAGATGCACACATATATATACATTTAACTTACAAATTTTGAGCATTTGTCTTTTAATTGCTATTAGGTGTTAGTTTTCTAACTCTTTTAGCTTCACTATTAGATAAATGGTTATTTTAAAAAAAACTTATAAAATTCTTTCATTTATTTTTTTTTATTTGGTAAGGGTCTTCCTACGCAACTTGGATTTGTAGTAATCTGCCTGTCTCAGCTTCCCTAGTGCTGAAATTATAGGCATGTGCCACCGTGCCCGTTTGGGGGCCAGCACAGCATGAGGTACCGCAGATTAAGCCCAGGTCCTAACAGTTGCCAGGCAGGTGTTTAAACTGCTGAGCTATCTCTCTAGCCCAATAAATACTTACTTTTAATTACTTAGAAAGACAAGTTTATAAGGAATTGTCCAGAATATATAATACCAATTTTTTATGAGATTCTATTTTGTGGAAAGTTGTACTTGGCATTGGAAGACTTATCAAGTTTCTGAAACACACATACACACACACACACACACACACACACACACACACCTACTTAGGAGGTTTGATGTAAGTGTATGTTGAATGCATTGCTTTTAAGAAACGAATACATTTAAAGACATATTCCCATCAGTTCCCCTCAAAACCCTCCGCACCACTTTGGGCTCACTTCTCCCAACCTTCTTGCCACTTCCTGAAGCAGGTCTGGAGCTCCTCTTTCACGGGTGTCTTTCGTGATGTTGTCCTGGCTGCCTCCATGTCATGAATCCACTTGAAAAATTTACCTTTCACAGACACTCTGCTCTGCGGAAGAGGCAGAAGTGCCATGGAGGCAGGTGCAGTGGATGAAGTGGAGGAGGACACCCTGCTTCTTCCCACCGGGCAGCCCTTGGCACCAACATCCACTGTCTTCTTAATCACACTTCCTAAAGTTATTCATGGAAGTGAAATTTTTCATAAACACTGAGCAAAAACTGTATGGAAGTTTCTTTAAAACTGAAAATAAAACTATCATTAACTCCAACAATTGTTCATTGTGTACATCTCTAATAAAAATGAAATCTGTACACTGAACAGCTATCTGCACTCATTGAAACATTATTCCCAAATAATCAAGGTACCATTCAACGTGCCTAGCCATCAACAGATGAGTGGAATGAAAATGTAATATTTCTACCTAGTTGAGTAGTGCTCAGACATACGAAGGAGGGGAAAACCCCATTTGTGGAAATTGGTCTACCACGTAGACATGTATCAAAACAGCATGTAGTACATTTGAAATATATGCAATTTATATTCATGAAATATACAAGGAACCTGCAAGGAAATCCAACATGATGCAATGCAAGCATTGAAAAAAGTAGCAAAGTAAGTGAGGGAAAAAGTTCCTTGTAAAACATGCGATAATTAGAGTAATACATTGAGAGAATTGCATGTAAACAAAAATGACAAGGACTGGAGAGATAGCTCAGCAGACCAAACACCTGCTTTGGCAAACACAGGGACTGGAGTTCAATCCCTGGCACCACACGCCTCACCAGCCCCACCCCTGGGATCCTGAGCTGGCCACCGAGACTGGGCATGGCAGTGCATACTTATAATCCAGGTGGTGAGGAGGCTGAAAACAGCAGGGTCACTATGAGTCTGAGTTGCATAGTGAAACCTTCTGCCAAATACATGTACAAAAAGAAGAACAATGCATGTGGTTAAGGTACACAGTATATGTTAATATACATAGACATTGTGAAATAATTACATTGAGTGATGCAATTCTCTCTCTAGTATGCTAACAGTTTCTAAAATTTAAGATCAGTAAATTCAATAATTACTTTTGTTTGCACAATAAAGGTCCAGAGGAGTAGGGCATGGAGGCACAATACCTCTTGTCACATTGCTGGGAAACTGAGGCAGGAGGATTAGCAGCAGTTCAAGGTCAGTGAGATTCTACATAGCGAGATCCCACATCAAATAAAGAAAACAAAAACCATAAAAACAAAAATAAACTTGCAGCAAAATTCTCAATATAGATATAACACACTTGGCTCCAGTTCTCATAAAAAATCCTTTTCAAAATATCTTCTCTCAAATGCATAACATTCTTGGCAAAGAACAAAGTCTTATTAGGGGAAAGCAAAATAATTTCTCTCCTTGTGAAAGGTTTCTAACAGTTTAAACTAATAACTTCATTTCCCGTGCCTCTGAGCTACACCATGGAGAAGTCAGTCCTGGTAAGTTATAATTAGACATGTAGGATAATTCTAATGATGTTTTACAACTGATGAAATCACTCTCAGCCCTGTCTACCACCTGATTACCATGGAAACCATTGCTGGCCAACCAAGTAATTCTGATCAAAAGGAATTATTATTAATCCTCCTAGTGTGTGTTGGATAGGGATTTGCACAGCTTTTGTTAAAGTTTCTTGTGGAAGCTGAAAGGTCCAGTAAGGGTAAATATTAATGTGCTGGAGAGCAAGAATGGCTTAGTCTCCGTGGGGCACAACTGGCTCTCAGTCAATCAGATATTAACAGATTATGGGATCAGCCTTGCACTCCCCGGGGATTAGAGATAAACAGGTGAATGTGTAGAGGAGAAAATTATTTCTAAAGCTGAATTAACCAAGTCATTGCCTGTCAAACTGAAATTTAAACAAGAAAGAAAGAATGTGCAAGGAATTTGAGAATCGTTGAATGATTGGAGTAAATATAGAGAAAAAAAGAATTTTTCTGCTTATCTTTATTTACATATGTACTCCGGCTATTGCTTAAATGTTCAAAACTGTAAAACCATAATAAATACTAGCAAAGACTGAAGACAAGCTGAGCATGTGTGTACACACATGTGCGAGTGCGTTTGTCCCTGGGGATTTAGGCCACGCAGGCCCTGACACAGGCCAGACGCTGTAGCACTAAGCTGCACCTCCACCACCAAGGACAGGCGCTTAACTAAAAGAACTATCACCCAATTCTATGTTACGTAATGTTCCTTTCCAAAATTGTAGCTTATGTTCAGGATAAAAAACACGTGAAAGTTGGCAGTGTTAGTTATATGAGACATTTAAACCTTCTTTGCCCTACTTGTTTTTCGGCATTATAATAAGTAGCAAACTAAGAAAAATTAGAAGCAACATACATATGGATTTCTTCACAATAACGAAAATTAAAAACCTTCAAATATTTAACATTCTAAAGATAATTTTAGAATTAAAAAGTTATTCCCCTCTTTGGCCATTAAAATATTTTACCAATGATAATGAAAAAAATTATGCTTCTTGGCCTATGCATGAACAAAACTACTTGGATGTGTTGGTGGGTTATGGAATCTTGTCCTAAATCTATTTATAGAACTGAAACAATACTTGTTAAATTATTTTTAGGCTACTCTGGTGTTACATGCTTCTGATGTATTTCTTCTCTGCTTAATTTTCTGATACATGTAATGAGCACCCCCCACTCCATATTCGTACATTCTTAGAGACAAGGCTTGACTATTTATTTATTTATTTATTTTAGTACAGGATCTCACTGCATAGATTGGACTCGTAGTGATCCACCTGTGTTCAGCCCCCCAAGAGCTGGATTACAGGTGCGCTACCATACTCAGGCTCAATGGCTGTCTCAACGCTGCCCGGGGGAGGGACCCGCACTGTATGCCTAAAATCTAACCCCGGATGCTGCGCTCTGCCTAAGCAAGCGCTTTAGTCCGCTGAGCTATTTGGCTGGCCCTTTTGACTTGGCATTTGTGTCCTGTGATATTTAGCTTGCTCTGATGAAGTGTTTTAGTGGAAGCTGTGTTAACTGAAAAAGAAAATATGCAGACGTATGTGTTGTTGGAATCTAGCATTTGTGCTTTCGCTAGCTTATTAACGGTAGCTGTGGAGGTGAATTTCTCCTTCAGTGTGTACTCTTCTGTTCTTGTTTCCCCTCTCTTTTCCTTTTATTTCTGCTATTCCTCCTTCCCACTCTAGTTTTGTTTGTTTTTACCAGTGTTTAAATTTACAAAACCATAAAAGAAATAATATTATGATGTGCAAATAAATGCTAACATTTGATTTGGGAAACCACATGTTTCAACACTGAATTAATCATTTATCACTAAATTAATATTTTATTTTAATATTATCAAGAGAGCTCAACAGAAAGGATTTAGGAAAGATAAAGCTAAATGAATAGAAAAGGAAGGAAAACTAGTTTTATACAAGTAATAACTTTTAATTTGGAACTTAAAATGCACTTACTGAATTTTTTACTAATATTAAGAATTTAACCCCATTATTTGGAAGGATTACATTCATTGTTTTCACAGTATACTTTTCCACTAAAAATAATGCTAGTTTATGAAAAGATAATAAATGGGGAATGTATTATATTTTGGGCTATAGAGAAGAAATCTTACAGTCCCAGGCAATAGAATCCTCCTTTATCCTTTTGTGCTTAGACACATTACATGGGAAGTTATGGTGTGCATACAGCCAGATAACTTTATCTAAAAGTAACTCTGCTTAGATTAAGACACCAAATGGATTATTCTTTCTGAGTAATGGAGTTACAATTTGCTATTTACATATGTACCCTGGCAACTAGGTGTAATATCAGGGTATATAAAGGAATGTTTTTAAGATTTATGATGGAGAAACCCAGAAACTACACAGTAGAGAAGAAATGTGCGGCTTAAAAGTCATAAAGCATGTACTGCTTTTTCTTGTTTCATAGACAGCTTAGTATTTTTTCATTATGCACTAAATATCATTCTTTACTTAATTCATTAGAAGCCACAGTAAGTTTAGTTTGTAATAATGAAAATATAAATATAAAGGTACCATTGTGATGATAATTTTTGCCCTAAAACTTATTATAAAATTAATTTATTAGCTGTATATTCTATGTTTGCATTTAGAAATTTCAAAATAAGTCACTGATTCTAACATAGTCTATACAGATAGTTTTGGAAAACCT
The DNA here is from genome assembly GCA_002564305.1 of Octomys mimax. Taxonomy (NCBI): domain Eukaryota; kingdom Metazoa; phylum Chordata; class Mammalia; order Rodentia; family Octodontidae; genus Octomys; species Octomys mimax. The sequence goes on from NDGM011217754.1 coordinate 9,536, forward strand.
TTAGACAATTATTAGGGTTAATCAGAATATCACAGTAAAATAATGTTTACTTCTTTTGTTATTTTGCATATATATTTCTAAGAATAAAATCATACTTTTTCTTTTCACTGTGCTTCTAAGTGGCATTCCTAATAATTGTCCTCCTTTTATTTAAGACAGCAAAAATCCAACAGCCATCCCTGAAATTTCTGCTTTGGGAATGCAAAAGCTGTCCGGAGCTGTGGCGTATAATTTTTGAGAATGCAAGCCACCTGCACACGTGCACGCATAGCCTGTCTGTCCCTACCCACAAAGCGTGCAGCTAGCACACTTCACTTGCTCATGACGCAACACCCAAGGACTGGTTTGAATGCTTTAGAGATGTAAATGGAGTGTATGGTAGAATGGCAATAAAAAAACAATTTCATTTAGGAAAACTCATTTCTTAGTATATATCCTGTGAAGGGATATTGTTTGATTAAAATAAAAGACATTAAAATTCAATAAAGACAGAATGATCATGGTTGAAGGAAGTTGAGTCATTCTAAAGTTAATTGTGCTTGAGGTTGATCTCGTGGCTATGTAGCTGATCTGTATAATGCAAAATCCATGTTTTCATGAAGCTGTATTATGAAAACAAGAAAGCAAAAGTCTCTGTGAATGATGCAGTGGTGGAGCACGTTGGAAGGGGGAAATGTAGAAGAAATGAGGCTTAAAAGGTAAGAAAAAGCACTATGGAGCTTCGTCAAAAATGTAATGTTGGGCCAGTTAGATGGACAAAAGCGCATGCTTAGGCAGGTGCAGGGACCGGGATTTGATCCCCCGCATGTTGGGCTGCCCTTGTTCCTGGGGCATGCTGAGATAGAGACTGGGCATGGTGGTGCGCACCTGTAATCCCAGCACTTGTGAGGCTGGAAACAGGAAGATCACTATGAGTCCCACCTGTATAGTGAGACCCTGAACACCCTATACTAACTACATAAAAAAGTGATATTCTAGCTGTCTCTTATAAAACATTTATTAATGGAAATTGGAACATTTCATAACCCAGATTATAGAAAGTCCTGTGTTTCCCAGACCCAACTTCTTCCATTCCTTAGCTACCATATAGGCTTTCAGAGTTGACTTCACACCCTTCTGAACTTATTTTCTCACCCACAAATTAGAACTGATGATGTCTACTTTACATAAATCATGCTACAAAGATTATAGGAACATTATATACATTATAAAATTAGCAGAGTTCAGAAGTCATTGTCAGTACAAATAGTATTTATGCATATTATAACATAAATATTATATTTGTTACAGAAATTTATTTAACTTTAGCCTGAAATCTCAATAGACTTTCTAGACATTAAGTAAAAGAGGTTGGTAATAAGTTAAGCAATGGCCTTATTTTATTTGGCAACAATTACACATTTTCCCCTATAAATAAAGGTGACAGTGACTTCAGTGTTGATCCACCTGCCTCTGTAGGGAGAGACTCTCTGAAACATCCTTTCATGGTTGAACTGTAAAATGCTTGTGTCTAATTTTTGCCACCTTGGCACACACAAAGTGCACCCTTTCAGTTTGCGTAACAGCAATCAGGATCAAGCTCTCTTCATGTGCAGAGAACTCCGTGTCTATCATTGTTTATGTACAAAACTACTCATCACGGCTTGGGAGAAGGTTCAGCGGCACTACCCCTTCCTGGCAAGCATGAGATCCTGAGATCCTGAGTTTGTTTTCCAGTGCAGAAAACTGTTTAAGGGCCCTATATGATTCTCTCTCTCTCTCTCTCTCT
>NDGM011217757.1:0-12511 GCA_002564305.1 Octomys mimax
AACATTCCAAAAGAGTCCAGCAGCCCACAATAGTATTGGGTCTTCTGCTTAACTGGCAATGTCTCAACTGAAATAAATATCTTAAAGGAAAAAAAGTTTATTCAGACTCATGCTTTCAGTCCATGGTCACTTAGCTCTGTTGCTTGGCAGAATAAGACAATGGCAGAGGCAGATGGAAAAAAGAGCTGGAAGAGGGGGTGAGAGAGAGAAAGGGAGAGAGAAAGAGAGATAGAGACATAGAGACAGAGTGACAGAGAGACAGAGACAGAAAGAGAACAGAGAGATGGGGAGAAAGAGAGAAAAAGATAAACACAGACCAATAGAGAGAGAGAGAGAGGATGAAGAATAGAAATGCAGGAGAGAGGAAGGGAGAAGAGGAGTGTGGAGGGGAGGAAAAGAGAAAATGGTGACCTAATACCACTTTTCAGGGCACCATCCAATGACCTAACTTCTTCCACCTCAGCCCCACTCCCTATATGTACCACCATCTCCCAATAGCTCCAGAGATTGATTACCAAGACTTTGGATTATGGGCCTTTGGGTGACATTAAGATGTAAGCCATAGAAATGAATTTAAAATAGCAATGGCTACATCTGTCTAATAAGGAAATTAGTCTTCTGCTTCTGTTTTGTACCTCATTTAAAGAAAGCAATGGAATATTAACTACACAGAGAATTTGAAGTTCTTTCATGTTGTTGTCTTATGGTGGGATTTACGCGTTGTTATTAGCTCTTCTAGATGCAGCACAAGTGATGTCACCATTGAGTTTTAGAATGGAGGCCAAATATGCCTAAATCTGCCTTCCAGGATTGGTTTAAACTATGCACATTATTCTCTGTGCTCTTGAATAGCTGACCTGTGTTCCACAGTGAGGCCTGGAAAGGAATGCAATAGCATGGTGGCCAGTGATTTCTTTTGTATTTCCTGAGCTAGAATTTTTGAAAATTGATCTTCCATTTTCTCTCCATATGGCTCTGCTGTGACACTGCACAAGGAGTTTGCTTCTGCATTATTGAGGTGGTGTTATATGCTGGCACAGGGAAAATGGTGAGTTAGGATGCTAGGATGCTTGCTTTTGCCTGAGTGGTCATATTAGCACCAACCAGTGGCAGAGACAGATGGCAGAAGAGCTGGAAGAGAGAGAGAGAGAGAGAGAGAGAGAGAGAGAGAGAGAGAGAGAGAGAAAGCACGAGAGTGAGAACAAAAGTGAGAGAGAGGGTCAGATAGACAAAGAGACAGAGATAGAGAGAGAGAGACAGAGACAGAAAGAGACAGAGAAAGAGATAGACATACACACAGACAGCAAAGTTTTAACTTTAGTTTCCAGTTTGAGCCTCACCTCACATTTGGGCTTTCTTGGATACAGTAATTAACAAATGATATTTTTTCTAAATATTGTAAATTGTGTTTTTGTTATTTGCAGTTTAAAAATCTATCTCAAACATATTAAGCTATGAGTTTTTGTCAGAAATGTTGTTTCTTGGATAAGAAGAAAAGGGACTATAATAATGAGACTTTATCCTAACAAGTCTTTGCCTGTCCAAAATGGATATCATCTGTTATTCATTTAATTTATTTAGAGTGATATGAGTCAGATTTTGTCAGGTTTTGCACTACCCATCAAACTAAAGGAACAAAGGTATTTTGAGTTCATGGTTTCAGAGGTTTCGGTCAGCGGTCAGCTGGCTCCATTGCTGTAGACCTGTGTCATCAAGGATGAGCACCACGGCTGAAGGATACGGAATAAAGCTGCTCTGCTTATGGCAACCAGGAAGAGAGAGTGTGAGAGGGAAATGAAGGAAAGGGGCTGTGAGCAAGATGCAGGCCCCAGTATAACACTCCATGGCACATACGCTTCCACTGGGTCCCTTCTCATAAACTTCTACTGTGCTCCAACAATGCCAAGAAATTATGATCTCCTGAAGTATAATCCAAGGATGAAGATGGACACTCATGAGACAGTTATCTTTCAAAAGTCTCTCTGAACACTTGAGACTTCTGGGATACAATTTAGATCAAAACCACACCAAGTGTCTGGTTCATGCCAGGTATACTGTGAGGAATTGAAAATGCCAGTTGTATATACCCAAGATTCTAAACTGTTGGTACAGCATGGCACAGATTACATACATAAGTAAGCAGAGTGTAGAAGCCCACACATGTAATGGCAGCACTTGGGAGGATCCCCGGGAGTTCAAGACCATGCTGGACTACTTAGTGAATTCAAAGGCAGCCTGCCTGTAGTACAAAATGACACTCTATCTCTATAATAATAATAATAATAATAATAATAATAATAATAGCTAATGCCACAAAGAAATGAAATAAGGGCTATGTACTATTAGTAAGAGATAGTTAGAAGATCTCTACTTGTAGAACATCAAATAATGAAGCAACCTAATACATAATGAACTGGATTTCAAACAAAGAAAAGAGCTTGTCTTTCTTAGTAAACTTACAGATATACAAAGCACTGGAAGATGGAAAATAAAGGCAAGAGCAGTGGAAAATGATGTCTGGGAACATAAATTTGTGGAGATTTTTGATTTTGTATTTATTTTAATCATCAAGACAAATGGTTACATTTTTCATTAATACCATGATCCCATTGTGCTTATTTATTTTCTATTTAACTTCTGTTCCACAGGAAATACATCAAGAAAGTAGGAGGCCTGTGAAGAGACTGTGTCATAGCCCAGAAAAGAAAAAGAAAACACATTGGATCAAGGTAGTTATGAATATAGAAATGAATAATTGGATTAATTGTTCATTTTTGAAAATATAGAATAAAATGACTGCTAGTTAAGGTTGGCAAAGGGGAACAGCCAGTAGTGAGACAAAAGTCAAAAGTCAAGCTGACATGGATGGGAACAGTTTCCTCAGCTCTCCTTTTATGCCGGAAGATCCCTCAAGGTTACAAAATAAAATAGCTCTTGTATTTTAAATCATGTTTAATTCAAAAGGATCTGAGTTCAGTTTCTAACTATACATTCTTAGATTTGTGATTCTTTCTTCACTTGTACTTGCTCAACATGGATTTGTCATGCATCCCTTCCTGTTGTCATGTTACACACAGTAGAGACAAAGGCAAGTGAGATAGATCCTAGAGGAGAGTAAGACACATGCTAGGCAAAAATATATGCAATGACACAATTAGAAGCTCTATATAAGTGATGTATAGATAAGCAATGGGAGAGACTGGCTCTAGGCGCTTTGATAAACACAACATTGTTTGTCAGTGATGCAATGTTTGTGATGCAATAGCACTTTGCAGAGAAGTTAGTCAAGCTGTGATGGAGAGAAGAATGTTCAAGCATAAAAAACAGCCTTGGGCAGGAATTTCTTCATTTGTTAAAAGAGGTAATGATAAACTTTATGGAAATATTTAACAAGTAAATAACAGCAAGCATATGCAGAACTAATTACAGTTCCAGAGGCCTAGCCAATGTTAAATAAAGGTTATGAGACTCACCTAGTTAGCAGAATTGCTAAGACCTTAAGTTAATACTGTGTTCATGCTGCAAGCACTGGTTTCATTTTAAACTTTTCTCTTAGCTGTGAAGGCCAAGCCCCCCACATTCAAGCTTTATAACCTTAGAAATAGTTTAGTAAGGTCAGAGAATTACAGGTTCCTCTTTTGAAAAATGGGATGAGCCTTGGGGTCAGCCTCCCACTTAGGGAATATGCAGGCAGAAACAATCGGGGGGAGCAAAGGAAATAATCAGTGCAAGGTCATTATCTCTGCTACACAGAGTAGGGAAGTGGTGGGATTTTGTGTAATTACTAAGTATTAGAATTGGAGTTCCTAGCTAGGCAGTGTGAAGCCAAAGCCCATGAAAGAGCTCTGATTATTTAACTGCCTCTCATTGCTTGTATGTTTTGACTAAGTTACACTAAATTCTTCTTGAAGAAAAATTTATATCGCAACTATGTAGGTGGTCCTATATCTACTTAAGAAACAAGTTTTTTCTTCCTTTAAAACAGGTTTTCAACCATAGGTACTTACGCTGCCCTCTTCACTAGGGGAATATTTGGAAAATGTGTAGAGAGATTTTTGCTTGTCATAGTCTGGGAATGGGGAGAAAAATGGTGTCACCAGCACCTGCTGAGAGGCCAGGGTGGCTGCTGAATAGCCCACAGTATAACAACCTCTCACCTCAGGAATGCTTCTGTTTGTAAATACAATTCACGATTTGTATTTTAGGGAAGGGTCTACAGGGTATTCAGGGTCTCACTACCAGATTGGACTCCTAGTGATCCACCTGTTTACAGTCTCCCAAGAGCTGGGATTAAAGGCCTGTGCCACCACACCCAGTCTCAATTGCTGCCTCAGCTTGCCCAGGGGGCGGGGTCAGCAAGGCAGGGCTGGGGATCGAACCCCCCGCCCCTGCATCTGCTTATAAGTGCTTTAATTCTCTGAGCTATTTGGCCAGCCCTACCAATTCACAATTTACAACAGAAGTATTTGGCAGAATTTTCTTCTGTTTGCCAACTCCACACTGGGTAAGGAACAGAGCTACAGGTGTTTCTGTGCTCTGACACGTGGTCACAGCTTCCCCCAGCTGAGATGGTTGTTGTCCACACACCTGTGCACACCCGCTGAGAAGCTCTTTTGTGTGCTTTATTGCACATGCAGCGCTGTACAGCAGTATTCCATCCAGCGTGACTCCAAAGAAAGTGCGGAGCCAGAATGGTGGTGACAGGAATGTGCAGAGCATGAATGGTAGGAAGAAGGTTTAAAGAAAATATCCACTGACTGAAGAAGGAAATTATAGGAAAGAATGAACATGGTCTTTGTGTGACTGATCCAGCCATGGAGTACAAGATGGCAAAGTTGACGATATCGGCTATTTTGAAGAATAAAGATGTCATCAAAGAAGCTGATGTGGCAAAAGGAGAGGATGTTAACTAAGCAGAAGACACACACGCTGGAAGAGTTTGAAAAACTTGTTCATATAGTTGAATGTGAAACAGCTGGCCAGTGATGGTGTTGGTAAACCTGAAATCTGTGAAAAAGCCAAGAATTTTCAGTGATTTACTGCAAGAAAACCCTTCTACATGTGCACCAAGTGATAAGTTTAAGGCCCAATAGGTGATATAATAAATTTCATAAGAGAAGTGGCATCTCCAGGGTGATCTGACAGAGTGAGGCTTCGAGTTCTGACAAGGCTGCTGCAGAATCCTACAGGAAGACTTCCCAGAATTTGGGAAGGAACAAGGATAAGATGCCACACAGAACCTCCATCATTTAAGAAGAAAAGCACTGCCAAGGCACAGGCCCAGAAGGAACAGATCGACTCTCTTGTGTGTGAGTGCTAGAGCCAATCTGAAGATTAAGCCATTACTGGCGAACCATTCCCAGACCCCTTGTTCATTCAATGAATAGAACGTGACCAAGGCCAGACTGTCTGTCATACAGAAGGCCAATGCAAAAGCTTGGGTCACAAGACAGTTGCTCATGGCATGGCTGCATAAATTGTTTGCCTCCACTGTCAAATATCTTTCTGACAAACAACTGCCTACAGGTGTCCTCATCTGATGGGGAATGGTCCAATATATCCAACCAGTCTGATAGATAAGGAGGTGAGTAGGACTTCCTCACCTCTTCCCAATGCTATATCTCTTTTGCAGCCCATCGGCCAACAAGTCATCTCCAACTTCAATAAGCTATACAAAAAGATGCGTTTCACCAGGTGTTTTCCATGTCCTCCACTGCTTTAACCTCAGTGACAAAGCCTGGAAGATCTCATATAAATGGATCCTAAATTCAGCCTGGAGGAAACTGGCTAGAACCTGTCACTGAATGAAACATGGACTGGGCTGATGCAAAGGTAGAGGAGGACAAGAGCATGGGTCTGTTGTTGATGGTACAAACATGGAGGAGCTTGTTGAGGACCATAAGGAGGAGCTGATGATGGAAGAACTTGCTGAACTCCAGAGTGAGCAGCAGAACGTGCCTGTTGAGGAGCACTCACTGAGGAAGGGGAAGAGAGGAAGGAGGTCAACAGTGATGTGATAAAGTCCATTATGCAATAATGGAATTCATGCCAGGATTTGAGAACCACCATCCACACATGACTATAATGAACAGAGTGTTCACTCTTCACAAAGGGGGGAGGGGAGGTAGCATGATCACTCTTTTCTAGAAGGTTGGGAAGCACAGGAAGAAACAATCTTTGGTCAAAATTGGCCTTTTAGCTAAGAGACAAAGCAAGAAAACTCCTGCAGGAGATATCTCTGATGTCCTTATGGAGGGTGCTGTCTCTCCAAACAATGGCGTCCTCCCCACATGCCTTCCTATTCTCTCCACCAGAAGTTACTTTAAGCAAGGAGAATGTTTTCTGTGTTCATACTGTATGTAGTGTTTTATACTGTAATTTGTATGAGATTTTTTGTGGCTAAATATACATATAGTTCAGAATAGATTTACCTTGCTTACATTGGACCTTATGGGAAAATTTGATTACATTTGTGAGCAAGTCGGTCCACCAGCAGAATTGTAGAATAAATTAAGATCATGAACATAGGCACCACCGTAGGCAATAGACACCCCACCCCTGCGAGGAATGACTCGGCGCAGTCTATCACTAGGGCTGAGAGTGGGAAACAGAATCTATAATCATGCTAGAGGGTGTGAGAAAATAAAGATTCAGGAATAAACAGAATAGTTTTCTAAACTCTAATAGATAAGATATTTTACTTTTTCTGAAAGCTATAATCTATAAGAATGACAAGAAGAATGGCCTGCATAAATGACTACTTTCTGATGTAACTCACTCTTGAGAATACAATATTGCTTGGCAGACACTGTAATATGGAGGAAGGAAATGAGTTTTAAAACCTAGCTATTTTCTAAGCCCAGTTTTGTATGTATAATTTTTGAAGTATATGATGACAAGGAGATGCAAGATCAATCAACTCTTCTTTAAGAGATATGGATAAAAACTTAGGAAAGCGTGCATTAAATCCTATGTACACGTTTCTGATTAACAATATGAAAATTTTAAAACTTTTAAGGTCTTGTCTCTACCACACAAATCTTAGTTGATCTTTGGAAACTGACTAAGTATCATTTCTTCTATGGCCTCACACTGTGGCAGGGCATCATTTTGGTGGGATCTATATTTTAGATCCTGTAAGCTAATGAGTTGGCAGAGAAAAGGTAAACAATTGACTGATGACACTAAAATGTCAAGTCATACAAATCTACTCAGATTCCTGACCAAAAGAAGGAAAACCTCAAGAGAAGTAGGCATTTGCTGAAGTTGAATTGAGGTATAGCTAGAAGACTGGATCTACAGAACCAGAGTTTGAGACTCAAATCCAAATATAAATCTTAACCTTCTGAGTGTCTTTAAGAAAGTTACTTAACAGCAGACTAAGTTAAGGGGTTTTGTTTTGTTTTGTTTTGTTTTTCTTGGTACCAGGGATCAAACTCAGGGCCTTGCATTTGCCAGGCAGGTGCTGATGCTGCTAAGCTATATCCCTGGCCCTTAAGTTAGTTTTTTGAAATCCAAAACATGAATTAATAAAAGTATTTTCACCAAAAAGTTTTAAATTATGTAGCCAGGTATGGTGGCACTGCCTGTAATTCTAGTACTCCAGAGGTTGAGGCACAAGGATCCCTTCTTACATGAGGCCACTGGACTATACAGTCATTTATTTCAGCACTAGCTACCAGGAGATATGTTGACTTGAAAGAAAGAATGACAGAAAGAAAGATAGGCAGACAGAAATTACATCATGTGTGTAAAGTTATTCAGAAAGAGTTGAATACATTTCCATAAATATTTTACATTAGAGTGGAGAGATAGCTAATAGAAACATCTAGTACATTTCAGATTTTCTTCCAATAAATGATAATATGCCTAAAGTAAAACTCCCCATAACATTGAATACAAATTAAAATTACTGACAAGTCATTTTAAGAATATTTAAAAATGATCTTGTGGAATTTAACCCCATATTTATTGATTATGTAATGAAAATCTTTTCCAACATATGAAACAAAAATATAATCCCAGCACTTGGGAGATTGAGGCTGGAGTCATCCAAAAATTAAAGCAGGGTGGGCTACATACTAAGTTCAAGGCCAGCTTGAATGACACAGTGAAACCCTGTCTTAAAACAACAACAACAACAACAACCAAAAACACAAAAGAAAGAAAAACATACAAAAAGAGTACTGCCAAATCATACTCATTCTAGGTTCAATAAAAAGGATGCTCTTAGAACTGAAAGCAATCTGATTTCAAGTGATTTGAAATCAAAGCTCTTGTGAGGAATTATAAAATGGGTAAAAGTGAGCAATGCCAAGCTGACCCAGTTCTTCTTGTGTGGACTTTGATTATGTTCAGTGTGAAGAGCTCTCAGGCTTGCTTTGAAAAGAAGACATGGATTTGCTTAAGGAACAGTGATGTTTCAGTCAGATGGCTGCATGGAAAGGGTGAGGAGCCTGTCCATTTACACACAGAATAGCTGATATTCAGGAGATAAGAGAGATGTAAGAGAACTACCTTGGAGGGAGACCAAAAATTCCATGTGATAGAGGGGACTGCGGTTGTGCTTCTTATTTGTTCTTAAATTAGGGAGAAAATACAGAAAATAGCTTATTGTGTTAGCTTATGAGTACGCAAGCCAGAGATAGGTGTGGCATTACTAATGAGAATTTAAGTAAGAATAATGAACTAGGACTTTGGACACAGAATGAATTTCCTTAGGCAACATGAGATGCAGCCCACTGAAGGTACAATTGTCCCTACTAAGTCCCTGAGTTGTGAGCAAAATGTAGAAAATGTATAATAATCATTGTCTTCCCAAGACTCCAGTTTACTGTAAACATAATGTGAAAGAGTTGCATTAAAGAGTCTGAGTCCCCCTCCTTCTTTTTCACAGAGCCACCCATGTAGGCATCCACCCAAAGAAAATTAAGTAGTCCCTGTGTCCTGTTTAACTATAAATGATTATGTTGAGGGCCCACATGGAAACCCACATGGAAACCCACAAGGACCCTTCTGGAATTCTCTTCTTACTTTGTTTGAGTTCTTATTTCCCATAAAAAATTTGCTAGCTACTTCCTTTTTGTTTTTATTTTTTTATATATATATTTATGGAGCCACCAGCCTAGTACATATGATAACACAACTTTATGTTGTTTCTAACGGTTGACTTGGAGAAATGAGTGTTTAGTGCTAAAATTACTATTGATTAGAGCTTTCTTGCACTCCACTTTTGAAAAAGTTCACAGAGAATTTGTGAGCATTTCACACGAGATGCAGGTGCCTAGGATTCTAACATTCCTTAGACCCACTGTGGGGCATTAGCTCTTTGGTCTTAGGTTTGCTACTACTAACAGCAGGAAAAGTTTTTATCAAAAACTGAAAGATAAGCAGAGCATCTCACAGCAGGATCAATAAGAGGTGAACAGAAAAGGTAGATAATTAAATTCAGAAGGAGAGCAGGGGAGACCTTCAGGAGGAATCGTGTGCAGCCGGAGAGCACAAGAAAATCTTTGACTCGCAACTGTAGGACTGGGGACTGCAGAAGAAGGTTATTTTATTTTAGTGGTTACACATTGCTTTGACTCATCTCTGGCAGTCCTGTAAAGGATTCTGACAAGAGCACAGTAATGAAAGTAGCGCCCACATAATGGGGTTATTTTTCTTTTTGGTTTCCATTGAAATAGAGGAAAGGAAGAGAGAGCAGTCATTCTGTGATGGATGCAGAACATCAGAAAATCACTTCCAATCTTCTAGCTAAATAGACAAATAACCATAAATCATTGAAATGATAAGAGAACATAATATATATATAAACTATTCTTTTCACATCTCCTGCTGGAAATCTAAGGGGAAATATTTGTTGAATTTTTAATGTGGCAATTTTTGTAGTGAAACCAATAAGCTAGCATTTTTAGAAGAAAAATATTACTAATAAGTGGACATTTTAAAGATTTTTAAAACTGTAGTGCTCTTTAGGACAGATGCTTTATGATGGCCAGAATTTCTTTAGCTCACAATCATAGAGACATCATAAAAGATATATATATATGTGTATATATATATATATATATACACATATATATATAATCTCTTTGTATCTATATATAGATATATATATAATAGATATATAGAGATACATAGAGATATAGTTAAGACATGAGCCCAAGTATATATAATTAATATATATATATAATTAAGATATGCATGTCATATCATATAATTAAGTTATGAACCCAAATATATACTTGGGTTCATATCTTAATTTGTTCTATGCTTTTGGAAAAGGTTCCCAACTCTTTGTTCGTGTAGAAAAGATAGCCAAGGTCATGTTTGTCACCTCAAAAACAAAATTTTGCCAAATGCTTGTGATTGTGAACCAAATTATTTACAAGAGTATTCATGAGCAAACACCACATTAAAATATTATTATTTAAATTATTTTATGTATTTTTTTATTTGGCACAGGGTCTCGCTGTGCAGCTTGTAGTATTCCTCCTTCTTAGCCTCCCCACCACTGGATTACAGGCGAGCAGCACATGCCCAGTTTCAGTGGCTAGCACTGTGTGCCCAGGATTCCAGGACAGCAAGGCATGTGGTACCAGGGATCAAATCTAGGACCTTGCACGTGCCAGGCAAGTGCTTAGACCGCTGTGCTATCTCCCCAGCTCCCCACAGTTTCTTTATTCATTCACTAATTTGTAGGCAGAAGTAGAATGAGGGACGGGGTAGGGGAATGGAAGGAAGGGTAAAGAAAACAAAATGAGAAAGCAAGGATGAAATGAGAACAAAACTTTTGTCAATAAGGAGGAGGAGTTGAAGAGTGAGGAGGGAAATGAGAAAAAAAAAGAAGTGAGATATATCATATGAAGGTATAAATTTCTTATGATGAATATGATCATTATGTCTATCTAAATTGTTCCAATAAAGAGAAAACACAATATGGCCTCTTCCATGAGGAGCTTGTTCTCTGGTCACAGCAGATATGTTGAATCTTTTCAGAGATTTCTCAACAATTTCATGGAACACCAGTGCACACAGGAATTTATGGACAAGGAGCTGCCAGGCATAATCACAAAGACTGGAGGTACAAAATCAGAAATTAAGATTCTGAGCATCAGTGGAGGAGCAGGTGAAATGGATCTTCAGATTCTCTCCAAAGTCAAGGCTCAATACCCAGGAGCTCATATCATCAGTGAGGTTGTTGAGCCCAGTGCTGAGCACATCACCAAGTACAAAGAGCTTGTAGCCAAGACATCAAATCTTGAGAACACAAACTTTGCTTGGTATAAGGAGACATCAACTGCATATCAAAACAGAGTGATAGAGAAAAAAAGAGACTCAAATTGGGACTCTATTCATATGATTCAGATGCTGTATTATGTAAAAGATATCCCAGCCACCCTGAAATTCTTCCATGGTCTCTTAGCTACCAATCTAAGCTTCTCTTGTGTCAGGAAACAGTGGCTGGGACAAGCTGTGGAAAAAGTATGGATCCTGCCCACCCCGTGATGACCTCTGCCCGGAGGTCACATCCTCTCATCTGGCTCAGATGCTGGACAGCCTGGGGATTAAGTACGAGTGCTATGATCTTCAGTCCACATGCACATAACTGACTGTTTTACTGAGGGTCATGAAAAAGGAGACCTGCTTTGGGATTTTTTTTGACAGAAACCTGCAACTTTACTACAATAGCATGACTGGATCCCAGAGCAGAAATTAGGAAAGATCTACAGGAGCCTAAATTTAGTGTTAGGAAAGATGGAAAAGTTCTCTTTAATAATAACCTGAGCTTCATGGTGATTGAGGCATAACTACCACTCACGAGAATGTTTTCAAAACTGATATTTTGAAAACTGTCAGTCATTTATTTCCATATTAAAATTATAACTACATCTCACAGATAGAGCAGTATGTCCCATAAAAGAAATCTAGGAAATTCTAAGACCTTTGTGGACTTCCAAGTAGAATCACCTGGAAGACATCTGGTCTTTCCTATCCTGGAGAGATCAGGCAGGCTAAGCACTGCAAGAGGTGGAAACATTAGACACTGAATTCTACTGGCTTATTGATTCAATAGCAACAAAAAGAAAAGCCTTTGCATTTGCTGATTGTACTACAATTTCCTAGAATACTAATAAAATACATTCTGATTCTGTAGGTTCTTAAATATTGCTGAAGTCAATACTTATTGATTTTCTTTTCTTTTTTTTTTGTACCAGGAATTGAACTCAGAGCTTTGTACTTGATAGGCAGGCACTGTGCTGCTGAGATATATCCCCCTCCCACTCATTGATATTTTGATCACTTAGAAAGCACATTTGTCTCCTCTTGTGAAGGATTGGTTTTGTATATTATTTATTTTTAACCTCTATTGTAATTTTATTGAATACTAAATGCAAGTACTTTTCAAAATTACAAAATTAACTCTGACATATATTGTCATCTCTCTTTTCTTCTCTTTCTTTCTTTCTTTCTTTCTTTCTTTCTTTCTTTCTTTCTTTCTTTCTTT
>NDGM011217765.1:0-11530 GCA_002564305.1 Octomys mimax
CTGTTTTGGGCTATTGTACTGTAAAGGGTTAAATTGCTGTATACAGGAACCAAAAATCTTTGGCCTGGAAATCTTTACAATAAATGAGTAAGGTCAAAAAAAAAAAAACAAATATCAGGATCAAAGTATGTAACTTTTCAACATCAAATATGTCTTACATGTATGCATGTTCATATTATAAACAAATTTTCTCAGGACAAAGATGCAAAGAAAATCAAGCTATTCAATCTTTTAAAATTTCAGAATTTAATGAAGTGGATTTATAAATGAAGAAAATAAAGCATTATATTTTGAGTTACAAATAGAAAATATATGCAAATCACTGAAATATAAAAGAAAGCATACTAAAAGTATAGAAGGAGACAGATAAAACAAACTATCACATGCTATTTTTAAACATTAATTTGATAAAAATAATTTTAGTTATTGTTATGATAGTGAGGATATAAGAATCTACCATCCTTATAAATGATGTGCATATCACTGATTGGCCGACAATAATCTAGTGATCCCTATTTCAATGTTTTTTTTTTTTTTGTTTTGTTTTAAATTTAGAGAAGGGTCTACAGGGTGTTCAGGGTTTCATTACTAGATCAGACTCATACTGATTCTCCTGTTTACAGCCTACCAAATGCTGGGATTACAGGTGTGTGCCACCATGCGTAATCTCATTTGCCATCTAAGCATGCCCCCGGGGGCAGGGCCGGCAGGGCAGGCCAGGGATGGAATCCCTGGCCCCTTCCCCTAATTGCAGGCCTTTTAATCAGCTGAGCTATTTGGCAGTCCCTCACATTTTAACTTATTAAAAAAGAAATTCGGGGGCCGGGAAATGGCTCAGTAGAATAAGCGCTTGCCTGGCAAGTGCAAGGCCCTGAGTTCAATTCCTGGTTCCACCAAAAAAAAAAAAAAAAAAAAAAAAGTTTATATAATGAAACTATGTAGTTCAAAATTCAGATATTTAACATTCCTAAGAGTATATATATTATAGAGTAAATATCATACCTCCTTTGGCCTTTCTCATAAATACTACTTATTTCTGTATGGATATCTTCTGTATATGAAAATATTTAATTTATATATTTTATATATGTATTCAATATGTATATTATTTTAAATTTATGGCTATGTATCTTTTAAGTTAAAATACATGTTACATTTGTTAGACCACAATATGAAAAGTATACTATACCATTAAAATTTATATGAAATTTTAATAAGTAAAATGATCCACATGATGTTCTTCTCTCACTGCACACGGTGCTCCAATAAGCAAGTGACATTGTAAGCCTCACAACTTCAAGTTTATACTGTGGAAAGTGGCTGGCATCTGCATACTTCACACAAAGGGCCTTTGTTCCTCTAACCTCACTTTTTCTTCTTCTTGCCAAGGGTCCCTCAATTCCTAACCTAAAATAAAACCTTGGTCATAAAACTTAGCTCTAACCCTACAGTACTTACAAAATGTTAATTCTTATTCTTAGCAGCAGGGTTCTATGCTCAGACAATTAAGGTTAAATGGTTTCATCTTCTTATATGCTGTTTGAATCTTAAGAAAAAGATGATCTGCTTACATGTTGACCTCATTGTGTACATGTACAGAAATGCTTGCATTCTCAAACACATTCCAATGAAGAGTTCTCATTATTCCATGAACCTATGAAGTACCTTTCATAGGTACTTAGACTATAAAATTCAAAATACATTCAGTGGCACAACAGGATGACAACGAAGATCCTTTTGCAATTGTCTCTTCAAGCACAAAGTTTTGAATATTTCCTTGTAAAACAAATTACCCTCAGAAGGGCCAAGGAAGGCAGCTGAGAAACCACCGTACCATACCAAGTTTTACAATTTAATGAAGATGGGCTGGGGAGATGGCTCAGTAGAATAAGCGCTTTCCTGGGCCTGAATTCCAGTTCCACAAAAGAAAAGAAAAAGAAAAATTAGTGAAGAAAGTATAAATTGGGCTACATAAGAAGCAAAATGTTACCACTGCTTCCTTCCCTAATTCTAAGCAATATAGAAAGAGAAATTTGCATAAGGAAACAGAAAAGAATTAAGTCTTGACCTTGGGATTGACAGTCCTGTCATGGTGAAACCTAGTGCTACACAGAGAACTACATGGCCTAACTCCAGGTCTAACTCTAAGCCCTAACGTAGTCTCTAAAACTCCATTATCCAGTCACTAAAGACCCCCTCCATCACCGCTTACACATCTGGGCAGTAAAACCAGTAATAAAACTCCAGTCCTTTGTAAGCAGGGCACAAAAAGGCTAGCACCACACTTTTCTTAGAGCTCAGAGCCAGTCCTACTGCAGTGAGACCTAGTACCAGGTAAAAACTAAAACCTTGTAAGCAGAGTAGAGCTCACAGCTGGAATCTCTGGACCTATTGTAGCATTAGATAGAGAGCTGTGTGCTGGTAGGACAGCCTGGAATTTTGGTTTTCATTATTGCCAGACTTTGGGTTGGGCACACCTATTTCCCATGCACATTGTGCAAGATCCTACAGCTATGACTTTCTCTAGGTTATTGTGGTTTTGAGACTCAGGAATGACTCAACCAAATTTGTTTGCCATGGGTGTTTGTTTGCCAACAGTACCAGCAATCTTAAGGAGCATAACCTGGAGATGACTCAATTTGTTGCTGTTAGGACAGGGAACAGAGGATAGGACTTTTTCTTGGAACTAGAAACTAAGTGCCTGCTGGTAAAACCAAACACTGGACAGATCCTTACTGGTCTATTTTCTCAGGTCAGTGCCTGGAGACAATGCTTATGGAAGAATCCCACTATAATGTGGAAATAACCTGTTCACTCTTTAGTGAAGTTCTATTGCAGTCAATTTTTTTTTTCTGATAGCAGTTGTCTTTAGTGACCTTAGCAGTGGGCAAACCACAGCAATGCAGGGTTCAACACTCCGCTAACCTTTGCTGGCTGTCAGCTCAGGACAGGAAATATATTTACAGTATTAACAGCCATACGTGTCTTACAGGAACCTGAGACTGGTCCCTCTAAGGGCAGTTGTGACAAACCCATGGGACATGTGCAGCAGTGGACTGTTGGCATTATTGAATGCTCTAAATGGTTTGCCATCAACAATGTAGAACAATTCTTCTCAAAGATGGACAGGCTTGCACAGTCTTCAACTCTAGGCTGATGATCATCAATGAAGCATTGGGCTAGACTGCGTCCCCAGGGAAAAGCTTGCGTGGATGGGCTACACTTTGAGGTACATGGTCACCATTGTGTAAAACATAGTTACAGATTTGGGAGTAACCTGCATTTGGATCATTCTTTGGTGCAAAAAACAGTGATAAATATGACCTTGTATTTTTTTTTTCATTCTTTGGAAAAGATGTTAGTCGAATTAAGGAAAATTATTCTGTATCTTACAAAATGGACTTCATCAATCAATGTAGTTCTCAAACTTACAATGGAATATGATGTTAACATTGTATCGGTTATAGTAGAAATAAATATAACTTTAGAAAATAGATTTTTTTCGAAGCTCCCCTAACTCTAAGACCAGTCTATCCCTCATACATCTCTATGTGTGGTGGATACCTCTTGATTCTTTTTTTTTTTATAGTGCCAGGGATCAAATTCAGGACCTTGTGATTGAAATATTTCTTTTTTTTCCCCCCCCGATGGAACCAGGGAATGAACTTAAGCCCTTACACTTGCCAAGGCAAGTGCTTATTCTACTGACCCCATCTCTTGTGTCTAAGACATGGATAGTTAATGTGAATCTCTAACATTACCAACTCCACTATGCCTTAAATTTTTTGCACAACAATAATATGCCACTGCAGAGCCATCACATTAATGACAGTATAGAGTAACATAAAGACAAATAAACAAACGTCGTACTTGATTTTGAGACTATGACAAAGTACATGCAGTATCCATTAAACAGAATGTTCATGAAACTTGGGCCCAAGAAATCTTACACCTCAGTATTAACTCAAAGGAATTCTAGAGAACACCATAATGAGGTAAGAGATAAGAACAATAATACTTACTTACTTAAATGTAATTTATATTTGACCAAGATCACCAAATCTAAGCATTCATAATTAGAAAAGAGAATTAAAATATAAAACATGCAGATCATAATATATTTTGTGCCTAAACACAATGTTAGACATAGAGAGGTAAGTGTATAAGAGATAGATTGATGGATAGATAGATAAATAGACAGACAGCGATAGTTATAAGCATGCTAGCATATACAGATCTTAAAATAGAAAAAGAACAAAGACAAACACAGCACATTATGCAAACATTTTAAAAGTTGTGCTTATAATAATAATACCACCTATCTCAAAACTATACATACAGGCCCAAGGAGACAACTCCACAGTGTAAGCACCTGCCTGGCAAGCACAAGGACCTAGGCTCCATCCCAGGTACCACACGCTGTACAGGTCCCACACTGAGCTGGTCACCAAAACTGGGTGTGGTGATGCACTCCTGTAATCCCATCCCTTGGGAGGCTGAGACAGGAGGATTATTATGAGTTGAAGCTGTGCAGTGAGACTCTGTACAAAGAAAAAAAGTATACATACATATTTAAAGACATGAAATTTGTGTTTCTATGTAATAGGGGTAGGGAAGCAGTTAAAAGACAAAATGAGAACTAAAGTAAAATGACAATGCTGAAAGACTAGCAGTGACAATATATTATGAACTTTAAAGTATATTAAGTCAACTTTCAGGAGCAGCTCTTCTCCAAGGAAAAAAAGATTAAAATGCAATCAAGTGAGGGACTGCATGACACGATTTCTTGTTTTTGCTATTTTGCTCCTTGGTACACTGAGGTGATGGTATTTAGAGTTTGATTGTTAGGCATGATTAATGTCATCATAAAAAGGAAGAAAAGAAATCATAGGCTCTATTTTATCTGATTTGGAGGCTTGTCTTTATATTCACTGTTCAAAAGAGCTGATTTGAAAGACTTACATAAATAAACTTGGACAGGATAATTATTTTTTGTTTGCCAAATATATTTATTCTTAGGAAATATCCATGTTACTTTATACTATAACTATTCTCAACTATAATTTTTGCAATTTGTATTTTCAATGTGTTATGAATGAAGCATAAACTTAACTGATAATCAAATAGTCAAGCACATCATTTCACGTGATGGGATGCTAGTAGAATGATGCACTTGAGATGGAACGAATAGCTCTGAGTCGAGCTCATGCTAGTGATGTCAGTACTAGCACCGTTGTTCAAATACACGTGTGTGCATGTAAAGTGACTTTGAGATGCCATGTGGGGAAGGAGAAAGGAGAAAGAATGAGTAGGGAAGCAAGTAGAAGAGAATTACAATAATTCGTGTGAAGATTATTGTCGAATTTTTAAGTTCCAACCAAATAATATGATTTCTTTTTTCCTTCCTTCTTTCTTTCCTTCTTTTGTTCCTGCTTTCATTCTTTCTTTCCTTCCTTTCTTCCTTCCCTCCATTCTTCTTTTCTTTCATCCCTCCATTCCCATCTCTCTTTCTTCTCTTTCTTTCTTTCCTTCTTTCACTCATGGTTGAGACCAAAGATATGCCTCTTAATTTTTAAATGTGGTTAAATAAATACTTTATGAACTATATAGGCATTACTCAACTCTTGATGAGAACTGGAATTGGGCCAGGTCATTTGTAATGAACTATATATTCTAATGAGGAGTAGAAGATATAAAATGCAAACAAGCACTGAGTAATAAGGACAGATATTGCCTTTCAGGTGAAAATATTTGTATGTGTAGATATTATTTTTACTTGAATAACATCCAAACTACCTTTTGTTTTGGAGAAATTCCTTAACACCTATGACTTAGGGCCCATGTCATTAACTAACTCGTTAACAAGCTAAATAAATTTCTTTGCTATTCCCCTGACAACTAATTCATAGGTGTAGTTATCAAAGCACATTCAAGACCAAGATTGTGTAGAAGACATAGGTAACCTTGGATAAATTAAGCACTCGACAGGTATGCCTCTTAAGCATTTCCCAATAGATACATAGGAGCCTTTGCCCTATGGAAGTCATACAAATGTCGTTACCCTGAGTGATTAGCTAAGGTAAAAACTCACTGAGACCTAAGATTTTAAGGATGGCATCAGTGACACCATTGAATGGTGTGAACACAGGAGTGAAGCGCAGACTATGAGCTGGTGCAGCCTCTGACATCAGGAAATTTTAACATAAGCATGAAAGTTTACAGAGCAGCTTGAGACACTGGAAGAAACCAAGAAACTTTCCATAACAGTGATGAAGAAATGTCTTATCTGTTGAAGCTGCAAAACTGAGATTCCTGACCACTGAAATCAAACATTGATTTGTTGATCCTGTTGAGTTTCAAATTGCAATGTCAGTTATACTTTACATCCTGCTAGGCATCCAATGTGAAAAGTAGGACATCTATAGGATAAGATTGAATCTTCAGAATGGAATTGGCTTAGATAACATAAGGAAGGCATTGGAAAGTGTGCACTAAATGTCTCTTGGAAAACACATCCTGTCCTCCTATTTCTGTTCTGGTTGATAGAGCTACTTGTCAATTGCTGTTTTCTAGAAAGAATGTGGACTTGTGGATTTTTGTGCCATCTCCTCATTGTCTAGGACTTTAATTTCCCAACATTTAAACACTTTTTCGGAGTTGGGTTCCCTCATGAAGGCAATAGAGAAGGGAAGAAATATCATTAGAACTCAAACCACAAAGGGTGAGTGCACTGTGTTAGTCATTATCCTTTCACTGAGATGCAATATCTGATATCTACAACAGGAAGGAGAAGTTTATTTATTTATTTATTTTTTTGTATTTAGGACAGCATGTACAGGATCTCACCGTGTAGATTGGACTCATAGTGATCCTCCTGATTACAGCCTACCAAGTGTTGGACTTGCAGGTATAAGCCACCACACCCAGTCTCAATCACCATCTCAGCATTGCCCTGGGGGCGGGGCCTGCACAGCAGCCCAGGGGATTGAATTCCTGGCCCTTGTGTCTGTCTAAGCAGGCTCTTTAATCTGCTGAGTTATTTGGCTGGCTTGAGAAGCTTAATTTTGCTTATGATCCAAAGAGTAGGTCCACAGTTAGCTGCTCCAAGGCTGAAATACCGTGTTGGAAGGGCAGGACAGCTCAAAGCTACCTGGCTCAATACAGCCAAGAAGCACAGGCACAATGCCAAGGAGGAAGCACCCAGGGTCCCGAGTCATACGCACATGACCTGGCAATGCTCTTCTAGTATCCTGGCAGCTTCCAAGCCAATCAATTGAACACTGTAAAGTGGAGCCACTATGTGCACACTTAAGACTTTTTGGACTCTCTGAAATTATGTGGCCAAACTCTACAGGATAAATTTTAAGTTTATTCTAACTGTGCTTGAACAACTGAAAAAGGCATAACATAGGCAGAGCTACACATTATCAATCATGCAAAGTCTCATCTCCATTTATCCTTCCATTTATCAACCCTTTATTTATTCATTATTTTTTAAAAGTTTTCTTTTTGCCAAAAGAGAAAAAAAATAAAATAAAAATTAATCTAATTATTTTAATCAATACATTAGACTTTTTGAATCTGCCTTTCAGTATTTAAAAAATTCCTATTATTTTACTGTTAAAAGGGGTAAGGCTGCGTGTAAGAAATGCATTTTAGATTTAGAAACACAAATTCCCTGAAAATAAATGCTTTTGTTCACACAGAGCAATCATAATACAAATGGAGTAGCTTTGTGAATAAAAAATAAAGACCCAAAACATGACTCAAGACAGAGGTGGACATTATCGGTTAACTGCTCTTGTCCGTGATGAGAAAGAAGTGAGCAGATGGGCCTAGAAATGGAATCGGCCCCACAAACTGGAAAAGAAAATTCAATATGCACTGGGACCTCCAGAAGAACACAACCCTGAGACACGTTGATGCACACCAGAGAGTAATGGAAGGTTTCTCAGCCACAGGGGTACAATATGATAAATTCTTTGTTATTTTTTAAAAACTAAATTTGTGAACCATTGTTAATTAGCTATTCTTGTTTTAAAAATCTGTAACATGTTTTGTTATATGTTACCCTGTTTTTGTCTTTGTTTCTGTTATTTGTTTTTGCTTTTGTTTTTACTCTTCAAAATAAAATTAAATTAAAACAAATACAAAATTTTTTTAAAATTACTTTTTTAGCGTATCTGGTGCAGAGTCTCACAATGCAGCTTGAACTCTAGTGATCCTCCTGTTTCCAGCCTTCCCAGCACAAGGATTGGAGGCATGAGTCACCACACTCAGACTTGGACACCAAGCTCGGACTTGGTCTCTGGCTCAGCTCACCAGTGGGTGGGGCCAGAGTGGCATGTGGTGAGGGGATCGAATTCTGGTCCCTGAGTTGCCTAAGCACTCACTTAGCCCACTGAACTATCTCTCCTACTAACCCTCTAAATGTTAAAAAGACTTTGCCATGCCCATTGGACTTAATAAGGTAACTAAATTAAAGGCTCTTTTTTTTTTTTTTTTCAAATGGCTGTACAGGCCTTGCTGGCTATGTACTCAGGACAACTTTGGTGCCATTGGATGCCTGCACAGGATACCTATAAGTGACCCTAAAATGAGTGCATACTCTCAAAAGAAAATGTTAATGGTATTTCATGTAATCTATGGCTTCTTAAAGTTGTGTTTTAATGTAAGGGTGAAAAATGTACTCAGGGAAATAGCATCTTTCTGGGTATATAAAATTCACCAGACAGATCCAGTGAAGAACAGGCAGGGATCACTCTATGTGTACAGTCGGTGCATTATTATGTCATATCTAACTTCAAATTTTCAAGAAGCAGCAAATGCTTCTTCTTTAACATAAAATCAAATAATCAACAGAAGCAAATTGAAAGAGTTGGGGCTCACTTCTTTATGTGAAGTCCAGTGATTTGTCCATACTGAATTTATATCATTTCTATATGGATTTCCCCTCTCTGTTGTGTTCTTTTAGCAGTACCACCCACCAACTTACTGAATAACATAAATTTTTATGATTTACTACAGAGCAGTGCGCTGCATCAGAAATTCATTCACAGCGAAAGAAGGTAATAAAATCTGTCCGTGCCATCTCCACTCCTATAAAACATGATTTGAATCTGATATGTCCCCCAAAAATTCATGCAATGAAGGCCACATAACCAATCCAGCAGTGTTCATATGTAAGGCTTTTAGAGGTGATTCAATCACTGATGCTCTGACCTTATTACTGTGTCAATGACTTCATACCTCATTGGGCTGTTAGGAAATGCAGCCTCCTTACAGGAGGAAGTGTAGCACCTGGGATGTGCCTTTCAGGGGCGATCTTTTCTCTAGTTCTCTGTCTCCTTCCCTCCTTCCCTCTCTGATCTCTGACACAGAAAGGTGCTTAGCTTTATTCCCATGACCCTTCCACCATCGTATACTATCTCACCCATCTCACCTCAGAAAGATGATCCCAACCTGCCACAGGCTGAAACTTCAGAAACTGAGCAAATACATGTAAGTGTTCCTTTCTTTAAATTGTATTTCTCACCTATGTTTTCCCTGCAACAGGACAAAAAGCTAACAAGTATCCTGCTTGTCAGAAATACATGTGGTTTTGCAAGATGTTTTTTGTGTTTTCAGTGAACTATTGAAATTACAATTAGGTAATTCCATTGGAAATAGAATTTTAGCATTTAGGTCGCTGGTGTAGACCAAGTAGCACATTTTCTGAGCAACAAATAGTATGTGCCTTTAGGTAGTTCAGATTTAATTGCCTCCACATTTTCTCAGAGGACAAATTGAAACAAGGAGTCAAAATGATGAGATACAACCTGAAGAAAATGTTAAAGACTACAATAGCAGGTGGGTCAAAGAAAATTGCTCTAAAAGTTTAAGTGTTGCTGGGGGCCCAACCTATGTTTAGGACCAATTTACAAATTTACTGTTTTGTTGCAACCAGTCTTCTAGGTATAGAGAGTAAGTAGCTAAAAGGAAAATGAAATCCTTTATCACCTGGAAGTTACATTCTAATTTGGGCAGATTCAGGTTAACATAACAAAAGCAGATAGAACTTGCTGAAAGGATTTTTCTAAGTATTTCATTTTATTCATTTTTGCTGAAAGAATTGACAGGGATCAAGAATAATTCAGTGGTTTTGGGGCCAAGACACATCAACAAGGTGGTGGCCAATTACTGGACACCTATGGGAAGAAGCTCCACCTGCTCTTGCCCAGCCATTTGATTGTCCTGCAGGGTGCAATACATGATAGAGAAATGCTCTTCAAAGCACGAACAAGAGTTCTGTGTCCATTAGGTTAATATGGAGCAGTGGTGTGGAAATCCTTTTCTTTTTAGGGTGGAGAGTGAAGGGAAAGGTGCCAGAGAGGCCGCCACAGATTTGGAAAAGGGAGATGTGAAAATAACTAACTGCAAAAAATCAAGGAATTGCAAGAGAGCGATGGCTTTTAAATCAGAATAAAGATGAACTATCTGATTTTGTGAGATTTGAGATGCAGAAGGGTTTGGTAATGTTAAACTTCACATTTTTAACATACATAAGAGTCAAAGAAGTAGAAACAACCATGAAGAAATTCTTGACAAGGTAAAATTATTTGCTTTGACAAGGTCATTGTATTATTTATTTATACAGCCATTCAATTTAATCAAGATTGTACTATCATGCGAGAGTGTAAGGAAGAGAGTGCCTTGAAGTGTTTAGTTACTCCATTTGCAAAATTAATTCAATATTCAGAGAAATTACTTAATGACTAGAGTCTCAAAAATGGGAGGCAATTTCCTTATATTTTAAGCAGCACAGCAAAGCAAAATGAATGCCTACTCTTGCATTCTTTCTCCACCTATTTCTGCTGTAAATCAATAAAAATCTCCACAGGAATTAGCAGATGATCTTAATAGTAGATTCTATGAAACATGGTTTTTATCATCTCACTTTTATTTACCTCAACTGGTCCACATTCATCCATCTGAGACCACCTTGTCTCTTCTCCTTTCACTGTCATTTATTGTTTTTTTTTTCTTTTTAGCTTATTATAATTTGAGCTGTTCCAGTCAGGTCTGTGGTCTATTCTTCAATATTTTGTATAAAATATGGCTAAGTTCTCCAACTTCATTATTTTGCATGTGGCCATCTTGTATTCTAACTGATATTAGTTGAAAAGAATATTCTTCAGTGAATAATCTTGGAAACTGTGTTGAAAATCAATAAAAACAAAAGTGAGAGATATTTTGGGAACTTTAATTTCTCTTTTCCTGCTTTCCTTTCCTTCTTTTTTTTTTTTCTTCTTTGTCCTGAGGATTAAATCTTAGGTCTCTGTAGTAAGTCACTTCTCTAGCCTTTTTATCTTTATTATCTTGAGATAGACTCTCATTAAATTATAGAGTCACCACCTTGGGCTCAAACTTGTTATGCTCTTGCCTCATCCTCAGGAGCACTGGGATGATTGCTGTGCACCACTATGTCTGATCACTTTCTTTCTTTCTTTCTTTCTTTCTTTCTTTCTTTCTTTCTTTCTTTCTTTCTTTC
>NDGM011217766.1:8132-22599 GCA_002564305.1 Octomys mimax
AAAAAAAAAAAAGAAACATAGCCACTTGTGAAAGCCCATGGCATGAAAAGGTGGCTGCTTGAGACCATGCTGAAAGGGTACATCTTTGACTGCAGAGGCAACAAGGCAAGGCTTGCCAGGATAACAGGAAAAGAATCACTAGGATTATTTCTGAATTTTTCCTCCAGTCTTACCTTAAAACAAAGGACTGCTTGCCAAAATCCCTCTGTAGGCTCTAGCTCAGGTACCCTCAAGAGGAAAATCAGAGCAGAGCAGAAACTGAAGAGCTGGGGAAAAAATAGCTACAGAGTGAGCAAGACTGGCATAAAAACACATGTTTAGCTAATTATTATATAATATATATCAATGAACTCTGCAATACTGCTGTTTACATGAATCCTATTTAAGGATCAAGGATCTAAAAGGTTTCTTTTTTTCTTTTTAGAATTAAGAGATATTATAGCACACAGGATTAATGCTAGCAGCAATAAGCTTGTCACCAAAATAATTGGTTGGGAACTGGCAAGTGATCAGAAATGCACATTTCTGGGTATATCGGACTGGGGCATGGAGGTCTGGCCTCTGGGGATGTATCTGTTCCTTTACTTCCTTCTCTCTGGAAGAGAAGTTCTCCCACTCAGCATCTCCACCTCCACGAAGCAGCTTTGCCCTGCCACACTTTTTTCCACAATGTTCCTGCTTAGACCCAATTGACCTTGGACTGAGTTCTCCGAAACTATGAGCCATATAAAGGTCTCTTCCTTTAAGCTGTGGGTTTTGAGCATTTGGTCCCAGCAATGTGGAAGCTGACTAATATACTAACCTATGTGAAGTGGCTATAACCTATTTATCATAGGTGAAATGGAGGTCCAAACAAAGTAATCATTATTCTTACAGAAGATCTTCTGTTCATAGTAAAATATTCATTCACTAAAATAGTCATTTTAAACACATTTACAGATAATAAAGTAGCTCTAGATAGATAGATAGATATAGATTAGATAGATAGATAGATAGATGATAGATAAATAAATAGCTCTTTTGGTTATCACTACACCAAACAGATATAACATCACAAAGCATATAGAATAACTAAATGTTACACTTTAAAAGGTTGATGTAATATATATGGTATGTCCTGGGAAATTATGGTTTATGTTGGGAGAGAAAAAAGACAGACCACACTAATGGATGTATATTGCTTTTAACAATTATAATTTTTTATGAGTAATAAAATTAAACATTAAAATGAGATACTGTTAAATTACCATGAATTAATCATGTGTACAAAAGTTTATTTATTTGTTTTTTAATTTTTAAAATGTATTTAGCACAGGGTCTCACTATGTAGATTGGACTCATAGTGATCCGCCTGTGTTCAGCTTCCCAAACACTGGGATTACAGGTGCGCACCCCCCCCAGTGTTAATCTCTGTCTGAGTACGTCCCAGAGAGCATGCTGGGGATCCAACCCCCTCCACTGTTCTCTGCCTATGCAGGTGTGTTAGCCCACTGAGCTGTTTGGCCGACCCCCAAAAATTTATTTAAAAGGAAACACAGTTTTAAATATTCCATATTTTTCAGTAACATAATTACAAAAGTAGATATTGCAGAGAATATAGCAAATAACTCTACTTCAATATTTTAAAATAGAAATCACTTCATATATCATATACAATTAACTTCAAATATAAAATCATATTTAAAAATCTAAATATTTTGAAAAATAGAGAAAATGTCATAGTAAGCTTCCTGTGTATATTTTTCAAATTTAATTTATTCATTCTTTTAATTTTATTTCCAGTTTCTATCTTTTCTAGAGTTCTTTTAAATTTTAGATATTATGCCACCTTACCTCTACATACTTCAATAGACATATCCAAAATTATATTATCGTCATTTTACAGTGGTATATTATCTTTGTAACATTATAATAACTCAGCAAATTTAACAAATGTATCTTGGCAGTATTAATATTCTGCAATCAATATTATGAAATTTATAAAAATCCATGTATTCAAATTTTTAAGTGACTGTATTCATATATTATATTTGGGGAGTTGTATCTCTTAAATATCATTTTTTCTAGGCTTACCCTGCACTGTCATTGTTTTCACAAGAATTATTTTCAGAAATTTAGTCCATGAACTCTAGAATTTTCCACATTTTGAATTTGTTTCCTTTCTTTTTCAATTACTATTACTATTACTATTACCATTATTATTATTTAAATGTAGTTGGTACAGTATCTCACTAGGCAGCTTGGACTCATAATGATCCTCCTGTTTTCATTCTCCCCAGTGCTGGGTTTACAGGCATGCACCACCATGCCTGGACTCAGCAGCTGGCTCAGAGAGCCTGGGAGTGGGGCTTGTGCGGCATATGATGCAGGGGATAGAACCCTGGTCCCTGCACTTGCCTAAGCAGGTAATTAGTCCACTGAGTTGTCTCACCAGTTCATGTTTCCTTTCTTGCACTATCATTTAATTTGTTAGTCTGTATGCAACTATCTTTAACACTAAGATTCAGGGCTGATCAAATAGCTCAGTGGATTAATGTGCCTGCTTAGGCATGCAGGGGTCTGGGGTTCAATTCCCCAGCCTGCCCTGCCAGCTCTGCAACCCCTGGGGCCCACTGAGACAGTGATTGAGATTGAGTGTGGTGGCACACATCTGTAATCCCAGCACTTGGGATGCTGAAAAACAGGAGGATCACTACCAGACTGATCTATGTAGTGAGACCCTGTAGACCATGTACTAAATTTAAAAAAACAAACAAACAAAAAAGATTCATTAGGTCCCTCCAAGGATTTGCTGAATTTTAAGCTAACTTTTACTTGTTTTAGAGAATACTGTAGTTGTAAGTATTATGAATGATTTAGATTTTGTTAATAGGCATATGATAACATCACAGCCTAAGCCCTATATTTCAGTCTTTCAACTTTGCATTTAATGGCTTTATTCAGTATAGTTTTCTAAAAAACACTTTTTTATTATTTATTTATTTATTATTATTATTATTTATTTATTTATTTATTTAGTTTTTTGCAGAACCTGGGATTGAACTCAGGCCCTTGCCCTTGCCAGGGAAGTGTTTATTCTACTGAGCCATCTCACTGGCCAATTTTTTATTTTAAAGAGAAAATTAGAAAAACAAAATAACAAATACAGAAAAACAATAAGTTAATGCCCAGAAATTCAAAACAAGATGATAGGAAATAAACAGTGGCTATTGTATTACTTATTGTTATTTTCAAAATAGTTGCTCAGATTACCAGATGAAAGTATGCAACACTGATCAATTAAACATTAACTGCTCCTTTCAAAAAAACTAATAGAAGTCAGTAATACAGTTATCTTAGTTATCGTGTGTGTGTGTGTATACATATATAGGTATATGTATCTCCCTTCTTTTTTGTTGTTGGCTGCCAATATGCTGATTTTCTAATGCTATATTCTTTCCAGATACAGTAATTGGAAATTTTGAGAAAAAAAAGTTCTTGTTGAATAGAGTATTTGGTTACACTAAAATACACTTTCTGTTAGAAAGTAATATTGATAATTTTGAATTTTTTTTTAAAACAGTAACATTTCTAGAAAAGAAAATAACTTATTAAAACTAATTCAACAAATGTACCTTCAGGGATCCCACCACCTTAAGCAATGAAGGACTGATTCCATCTTTTTCTAAGCAGAAAGATCTCCAGCCTAAATAATGGTGGGAAAGAGTTCTGGCAAGCTTTTAAGGAGAAAATTATCTCAACTTTACATAAAATCTTGCACAGAAAAGATAAGAAAAACTATCACCAAAAGTCTACAAGGACTGAGTAACTCTAAATCAAAGGCAAGCATAATATTACTAGAAAAGAAAAACCGTAGGTCTTTATTAGAAATTTTTTGATGACTGGAGATGGAACCCAGGACTTTGTACATGCTAAGCCCAAGCACAGAGCTACACCTCAGCCTAAGTTTTTAAAAATAAATATAGGTATAGAATTTGTAAATTAAATGCCTGACTTATCAAACCAAATAAGATATGTACAAGTTAATAAACCTCCACCAAGGTGGGTAGGTTTAACTTATGTAAACTGTCTTAAAAGAGAAGAACACTACCATCTCAACAGATGCAGAAATAGCATTTTATAAATTATATACCCTTATTCAAGAAAGAAAAAAAATTGTATTAAATTAAAAAGGAAAAAAAAAATCATGAATTTTATTATAGCTATTTTTTAAAACCTCAGCAAACACCATCATAGATGAAGAAATGTTGAAATTATGACCTTGGAGCTGGGGAAATAGCTCAGTGGCATAAGTGCCTGCCTAGCAAATGCAAGGACCTAGGGTCGATCCCTGGTACCAAAGGCCATGAGGTGCCAGCCAATAAAACTGGGAATGGTGGTACACACCTGTAACCCCAGTGCTGACAAGGCTAAGAAAGGAGGAACACTTCAAGTCCATACTGTATAGTGTGACCATGCGCCAAATAAATAAATAAATAAATGATTTTAAAAATGTATATATAACCTTTGCGATTAGTGATTAGGCAAGATGGCCATCATTCACATTTCTGTTTAAGCCCTATCTAAAATTCTACTGTAAAACTACTCAATTGGTTTACATCAACTATTCCTCATTTGGAGAGATCATGGATCCATGTGATCTCTCACACATTGCTCAATGATTTGTAAGTTGGTGAAATCAGTTTGCAAAACAGAATGATGTTAGGGCCTGCCAGATAGCTCAGTTGACTAAAGCACCTGCTTAGACAGGCGCAGGGACCCTCATTTGATCCCCAGCATGTCATGCCAGCCCCGCCCCCGGGGAATGCTAAGAAGGCGACTCAGATTGTGTGCTGTGGTGCATACCTGTAATCCCAGCACTTGCGAGGCTAAGAACGAGAGGATTGCTACGAGTTTGATCTGTGTAATGAGACCCTGTAGACCCTGTACTAAATAATAGAAAAACAGAATGATATTGTTTCTTAAAGTTGAACCTTCACATATCCTAAAAACTGCCAATTGTACTTCTAGTTATATAGAGTATGAGATATCTATATCTATATCCATATCTATACCTATATCTTCTGCATCTATATATTCTGTATTGTATCTATCTATACATGCAGCTTTGTATCTCTATGTCTATGTCTATTTATATAAATAGCAAATGCCTATTAATAGAAGTCAAAGGAACAAACTACTGTGAAAACACAATCCCTGTGAAATTCTAAACCAACAAGGATAAAATTTTCTATTTTTAGAAATACATGTGATGCAAAGAAACAAAATACTATTTAAAAGGGTAAGCAAGAAAATGAGAAAGCTGAGATTCAGCGTGAAGTTTCTTCATGTGTACTTGGTGAGGGGTGACAGGAATAGGAGCACTTGGAACTGCAAGGTGCCATGTAGATTATTACTAGGTTCTACCTTTGTTTTATGTGTTGAGTTCATGAATAGTTATTATACTATTAAGAAGTAATTATTGTATCTAACAAGGGGAAATATGTCATATATGATTAAATGATGAAAGTATGGTATACAAGGCATGATTAAGGTGTTACACAAGACATGCTTAGATTTTAAAAATTAATTACAGTAAAATATACATTGCCATTGATCAATACAAATCCCTTGCCCTTGTTTCAAACGCACTTGTCCTATTATACTTACAGCTGTCTGAAGCAGTTCTGGAAATCCTTTCTTGTGAATCTGATCAAAATTACAGTGAGCATCGTTCCTGAGTGCAATCCAATGAAAGGACCAGCTCCTATCCAGTATCTGATCTTCCTTATGAAAGTTTTGGCCTTTCCCAAAGCTAAAATGGCCATGAAAGGTAAACATTTTGAATTAATTCAGAATTCCTAGGCAGTCACAACCTTGCAGTAAAGATGCCATAAGGGACTTAAGAGCTGTTTCAGAGAATAGCAAGAACAATGAGTGAAGTACATTTAACAGTTGGGGGAAAATTGTAGTGGAAGTTGTGACCATGTGTCTCTCGCTCTGATGTATTTTTAAATGTACACATATTTTTCTTACACCAATGTTTAATCCAATTCTGCATACCTGAAACCCAAGCAAAGAAGTAGAAGGGTTTAGCTATCTGAGTGCCACAAAATGCGTAAGTGGCAAAAGGAGAAAGAGTACAAGGAATTGCAGGAACAGAGAAAGCTAACTTTTAAAATATGTGTTTTCCTAATATTTATTTTACCTGGCAGCCCACAACATTAATGAATGTAAAAGGCAGTATAAATGTCATTGTCTGATTACATGTGTTCCAAGAAACAGGTAGGTTCAATCTTTTCAAAACTTAGGCTAGGGAGATAGCTCAGTGGAATAAGTGCTTGCCTAGCAAGCACAGGATCCTGAATTTGGTCCCTGGTACCACACACACACACACACACACAAAAAAAAAAAAAAAAAAAAAAACTTAGCCTTTATTTCTTGTGGCACATAAGTAAATACTGTGTGTGGAACATTTTAGAATGATAAATGTTACAAAGGCTTAATAAATAATACAAATAATCCACACTCATCTAGTCACTAATGTTTTCAATATCCAAATATCTTTGAATCACTAACTCTAGTCTCAGTTTTGAAGCATTGGTGATATAAAAATATATGGTTATAGTCTATTCTAGTCCACAGTTCACAGGTAAAAAAAAAATTTAATGTTAGAAGTTTTTCTAACAAGGTGGAGTTTTCTGCACGTGCACCTGTATGTATCTCACTGATTTGTCCTAGGTTCTACTTCATGAAGGAATTGACTCTTGCTTCTTGGAATCATACCT
This sequence comes from Octomys mimax, assembly GCA_002564305.1. Taxonomy (NCBI): domain Eukaryota; kingdom Metazoa; phylum Chordata; class Mammalia; order Rodentia; family Octodontidae; genus Octomys; species Octomys mimax. Next base: position 14,900 of record NDGM011217766.1, read on the forward strand.
TATTAAATGAATGAAAATGTATTTCTAAAGAATGAATGGAATTAGCTAGACAATTAAGTGGCGTCCACCAAAATGTAAAAACTAATGGTGCATTCAAAAAATTTAAGACTTTGTTCTATAAAGCTTAAGTTTTATAGGAGTGGTGACAGAAAGTAATAAATTGTGCTCTGACCCACCCTAGAATCTTATTTCAAACTAGCACCCTTATTACCAAAATGAAGACAGTATTCTGTACAGGTTTACTTTCTGCTTGGTTACTGCATTTAAAATATTATGTCCCCCAAGTAAAGAATTATTTACCATCCAAGTCACAGTTTATTTCAGGAGCAGTAGGTAAAGTTTCTTACTCTTTTTCATTCTAGTTTCTCAAATTTTCCATATTTAAAAAAATACATCTTAGCTATTTGATAAATAAAACATGATTTCTCATTACTGTTTTATTTTAAGCATTCTGCTTCTGTTTCATCCAGCAGAAGACTGTGTAAAAACAACTTTTTAATGTCCTAAAAGCCAGCTCATAATTAAAAAGTATGGGTCAGCTCAATCAAATTAGACCTATAATAAATCTATTCCTCCAACCTGCACAATAAAAAAAGCCTTCTAAAATATGCTACTCAGGTCAGGAGCAGTTGTTCATCACTCTTCATATATTCTGTAAGCAGGGACTGCTCACTGAATCCCAGAATTGACCTGAACTTGCTGCCTAGCAGCAGGATGTTGCTTTACTCTTAGCTCTATAGGCAGCAGGTTGGAAAACTGTGTTTCAAGACTTAATGCAGTCCTATTTCTGTAAACTATTAAATATTCATATTGGAATAATCATTCCTATTTTATATTTACACGTGCATTCACTATGGAATTCCTTCTCATCTTTGGTTGGCAGAGCAGTAGTCAAAGAACTGCAAAGCCTGGGCAAAACATCCCAAACTGGTGATCCTTGAAAAGTAGCTGTTTTGAGGGAATTGCTTTTGAAATAGAATTTGTATCATTCTGCTGACTGCAGTGTTTTAAAATTTGTACTTGTGCCCTTTGGCAAAAAGGATACAGTATGTCTTTTTATTGACATAAATAATAAATACGATGAGTCAATTTGCTTTGCATTAAATAAATGTGCCACTTCTGGTTGAGCACCTACCTCCAATACCAGCTAACCAATCAAACACGAGGGAGCTCTCACGGACAGCTATTGTTATATATTTTAAAAACACAATTTTCTAAGATAACTCTTCATGGGCATTGCATACATGGCTTTTCAATCTTTGAGATTTAAACGTCCACAATCTCATATCCCAGTGCTCTTTAGTGAAGTTAGGTGCTGTGCCATTATTGGGCAAAGTCAAACTGGACACGTCTAAATTACATTTCTTCTTGAGATCCTGAAATTTTCCAGGACAAAACGTGTTCCATGGAAAGCCAGTGCCACCTCCAGACTCAGAAGCACCGAATAGCTCCACTCTCCCCTGAGGCACCCGTTAGTTAGCCTTGGCTCAGGAGAGAGCACAGCTGGGAGCGCATGCGCACTGTCTGGAGGCGACTGGCTGGAAATGGGCGGAGAATCATCTGAATAGGACAAGGCTTTACAGAGAAAAGAGAAATCAGCTACTACTAACTTCTACCAGTGGGAGTCAACCCCCTCCCAATTTGCTTATTGTCTTCTTTGTCTTATTTAAGTTGCCCACCCACTGGGCAGAGACAGTAGCTTCTTAATATTCCATTCAGAGCCTGTTTCACAGTTGGCATTCGATAAATGTTAAATAACAATAATAACACCATATAAAGCCTCTAATTTCAAAAACTGAGGTAGAAATTGGTGTTTTGAATCTCCATACTAATGGCTTTTGATGCCTTTATCCCCTCACAACATTGTCTGTCTCCTGCTGACTGCTCCTTATTATGCTCTACAAAGCAACAGCAACCAGCTAACCATCCTGGCCAGGAGGAAATGGGCTCTCTGAGATGGAGAAGCTGCATGTGTCCATGCGTGAGCCAACACAAGGAAAAACAACACAAGGCTGCTGTCCTCAGCAGAGAAGCTCTGAAGCAAGCCGCGCGCGGCCCAGGGACATGCTGCAAGTGTTAAGTCCGCAGTGCCGAGCAGGGTCTGCAGAGAGGAGCGAGCACAGATCACAGAGGTTTTGTTGTCCTTTCTGCTCCCCAACGATGACCAGCAAGTTAGTCACAAGTTCAGTATAGGAGCAAGCATTTGCGGGTTAGCTAGCCAGCTGGTTAGGTTGCTATAGGCTTTTAATATCCCTTTTTCTTTTAAAGTTACTCATTGTCTTCCATAAGAAAAAATTTACTTTTCTTCAAAATGATACTTGGCAACTGAGAAAGAGCAATTTGTAGCTTCAACTAAAGGATTGTCATCAATTAGAAACTCATAAGGCCACCGAGCATCATTTTTTCTATTATTAAATAGATTTTCTTTCATTAAATATAAAAATACAGTTATGGGAAGGAAGGAAGGAGTCTATAAGCCTGGACAGAGGAAGAAGAAATGGGAAGTAGTGTAAATTGGGGTTGAGGGAGAGCAGTGTACAGAGATCAAGACAAGGGAAAGAAAAATATGTTCCATTTATTTCTATTTCTTTTCTTAAATTGACTTGCCTTTTGGAAGAATATAATTCATCTCAGAAGGCTTTCTAAAGGGCAAAACAGTATCTTTGTTTATGTTGAATGTGGTAGAGATAGATAAATGTTCTAATTTATATTTGTAATTGACTCTTTACAATAGCAAATTTGGATTCAAAAAGTGCAGAGTGACCCTGTCAGCAATGTGGGTCCTCCAGCAGGGAGCATCTAGCTGGGAGAGGGAGGTGAGGATGACGTGGGCAGGGTGCAAAGGTGTACAGCAGGAAGGAGGAGCTGGAGGATGAAGACCACAGCACCCAGGGTGCGCCACACACCAGCACTGTTCTATCTGAACACTGTACACATAGTGCTTTTAAATTTTCCATGAGTCCAAGAGAAGTGAGTTGTTACTATTCTTATCATTCAGAGAAGGAAACCAAGACACAGAGAAATTTGCTTCCACAAAGACAGGCTGAAAAGTTATGACACATAGAGTTTTAACTCATTTTGGCTGGAAGATCTGTAGTCGCCACTGAGCATTCAATATAGTAAAAAAGTCAAGTCAGATATTTCAAATGCATACAGTTCTATTTACCGGACTCATTTCAGTGATATAAAGTAACTAGGACTGGAGCCTTGTATGGCTCTTTTTTTTCCTACAGGATGAACTCCTACCTCTTACAAGCACTCCACACTCGACACTACACACTCCAAATCCCATACTACAAAGTCCACTCTCCACAATCCAGATGGACGCTTTAGCTGCAACCACCATGTCCAACCTCAGGTTCAGAAGTTCTTCAAAACTGAGCCTCCAATTTGCTCACTTTCATTTGCTGATCATTGCTATTTCCCCGGTGCTGCCTTATTCTCTGCAACTGCGCACCCCTTAGCCCGCAAATCTTTCTCTCGTCCTGACAGATGCACCTCTTAAAATTCAGCTCAGACTCTGTGTGCTAGGAGAAAACATCTCTGCTTTATCCAAACAGATGTAACTCATGTTTTTAATAATCCCACAACATTATTTGACTCATGTTTTGTTGCAATTACCATATTGTTTTATCATTAAACTTTAGCAACCATTTCTATGTTGTTTGAATATAAACATTCCAGAATAAATACAGTATTTCAACTGTGGTTGTATACCACTATTGTCCAAGTACCTGTGAGTTAAAGCTACTCAGTTAAGACAAATGAGCTGTAACTTGGCTCTACTGATGGGCTCATTTTCTCCCAACATGCCTCTGTCTGAATGTTCACTCTTCAAGGAGCTTTCTTCTGACCACTTCCTTTAGTCACACTGTATAATAAAAACTGAATTAAATTATCAGTCACTCTCTCCTCAACAGGTGGCACAAATCCCTATCTCTAGGTTTCAGGCTTGGGCATCTTCCTAATCCTGTGTCTCTAGGAACTGGGGTTGATGCACCCAGCTGCCATGCTGTGAGGAAGCCAACGCACAGCCATCGAGCAGCATCAGTAGAAGAGAGCAGTCAAGGCTGATGCACACTCCAGTGTGCGGAAGGCATCTCAGCTGACACCTACAGAGCACACACTGGGAATGTGCTGTCCTGGACGAGCCTGATCAAAATGCAATTAGCATGCAGACCAAATGATCATTTTAAATAAAGGTTCTCTGAGTTAGAGCAACTTAAAACTGTACTATCTTCTATGTCTAACACACTCTCCTATTTATGCCTCACCTAAAATGATCATGCTGGCCACCTCTTTCCTCCTACCACCACCCTCAGTTCAATGTGACCTCCATAGCTGTCATGTCCTCTTGGATGTATTATATCTACCCTAGTTGGTAAGCACTCATTGAGTGAGTAAATGCTCTTTTCAGCATAAGGCAATGGATTATCTCCTAGATGAAGAAATCAGATGCTCATTGAAATAATCTATTTTATGGAAAGTGGCAGTATATTTTGTACACAACTGTGTTGTGTAGAACATGTTTCATGTTATATCCAGTGATGCTTATTTTCTTATATAGTCTTTATAAACAAACATTTCTTGTGTTAATAAATGTTGGAAATGTTCTGGGGCCAGAGGTTGGTTATGAGCATGGCACAAGTGGCAGAGCATGGCTATGTCCACCAGCGAAATAATTTATAAGAAAATCCAGAGACTTTAGACCCCATTTTTTCTTAAAGAGCTATTGAATAAAATTCAGGATAAATGCAAAAATTTGCCTAAAGACTATTTTTATCCTATGACCTTAATAAGCTGTGTTCTTTTAAAAATTCTGTCATGTTTTAATTTACTCTTAAATAATTATACATGGTCTTCTAAAGTACAGACCAGAAAACTCAAGAAAAAAATTCATTTCCACAGAGGTCATTTAAATAAAAGAACAAAAGAGAAGTTAAAAGTTAATGGGATTTTTCTTATTAACTGGTTATTTCTTGGAATGATCAGAGAGGAATTTTGGTCTCAATATGCCATTCCCAAGTCCCCAAGTGAGTGGGGACACTTTAAGTCTATGTGAGAAGAAATAAAGTATCAAATGATCAGCAAAGAGATGAACTTTAAATTTACAAGTGCACTTTCAATTTCCATGGAAATTGCACATTTTGTGGAAATGTGCTTAGATTGTCATTGTCTAGTCAAATGCAGTGAAAATGTAAGTTGAAGCAGCATAATTAAGGTTAAAAAAAGGTACAAGGAGAGAATGGCTGTCTTTCGTGAAGCCTAATCAGCACCTTGGACATCTCCTTGGGTACAGAATGGTCAGAAACATTCTCCTGGACCACTGGTCCTCAATTATCATCATCTGTGGCTTGTTATATAAGTACATGCACTATTTCAGGATCCTTACTTAGGTAATCTGGGTACTTGTTTGAATAGAAATTTTCTTTCAGAGAGCTCCTTCAAATACTATTACCCAGTTCCATTTCTTTGATTTCATGCAGCTTGTCAAGTTATCAATAAAGTAGAAATACGATTTTTTTGAGAGATAGACTTTTTTGGCAACATAATCACTGAACTCTAAGGTTGAGTTTAGAGAGAAATTGTACCAAATCTCTTGTTATATTTTCTATGTACCCATAGGGAAAGGGATAATAGCAATACACTGATAAAAGGATTAACTTTACAACTAAAATTCTAAATGTTAAACCCTTCCTGTTGGACAACATGATATGTAATTAAAATTTACTCGACAAATATTTATTATTTATTGAACATCTATGATGCTCAGGGCAATGCAATACATTCTGTGAAAGGTATAGTGAATGGATCTGTCTTTCATCAAGTTACTCCCATGACTTAAGATAATAAATATAGTTTTATAAAAGTGGATTCAAATTTTCTTAAAAGGTAACTTAAATTCTACTTCTTCCTGATGTTGTTATGTTTGAGTGGTCAGTTAGCAATCCACTAAGAAGTGTCTAGGTATGGACCCATGAAAATAAGCTAAAAAGTGACACCCAATATTTTATGCTGAAATGACATCACCTAATAACAAGAATTTTATTTAATTTTTCTTGTATAAAATGATTATAAATATCCACTGTTCTGCCTGCCAGCTTTGCCTGCAGGACAGGCAACTATCTCTCACTTATTTTTATTTTCAGCTATTTTATGAATTTAAGAGGCAGAGCACATCCCAGAGGAAGAGATAATATTTAAAAGAAGATACTCTGGACTTCAAAATCCATCTAGGCCCTAAAGAGTACTAGGGAGATGTTTTAGACAGATCTTCCTATTCCTCCCCAATGTCTATTTTTTACTGCAAAAATAAGTAACTGTCTATTTTCACTTATAAAAATGATTGGAAAGGTTTTTGCTTTCCTGTCTATAGAATCAAGTTCGCAAAATTAAATTCTGAGAGCTCAGTGAGTCTGCAGTTCATGTGCTATTTCATCTGCTGCTAGAATACAACTCTGCTCATTTCAGGAACCCATTCACTGCAGGAGACGAATGCTCTATGCATTTTCCCTGATAGGATTTTTCCCAAGGAAAAATTTTCTTTCAGGCAAATGAAGACAATTAATTTTCTTCAAAAACTCCTGGAAGAACTCAGATATACTTCTGTACAAACATGTTTCAAGCCAACGTATTCAAATCACCATATGTAGAGCGCTCCTGGAGCTGGATGGGAAATTGTCAGGGAATAGCAGTGAGAGGTGAGGTGACAGAGAGCCATGGGCACAGTGCTAGGAAGTTTGGAGGCTTTGTTAAGGAAACAAGAACTTGCTAGAGAATTTCATCCAGAAAAAAATGGAGTGATAATATTGTCAAATGAAAGGATCACTGGAAGCAGTGTGGAGAATGGATCAGAAGAAGTAGGATTGCAGACCAAGACATCATTTGACATAATCTCAGTAAGAAATGAAAGGAACCTGCACTGAGATACGTAAAATTCAAGTGAGAAACAAACATAAAGTTTCAAAAGGGACATATAAATCATATTCAACAATGTTTCTGAGTGCATAATTGCTGGAGAAAGACTTGTAGAGTCATGAGAATTGGGCTTCTGGTTTTAGAGATTCTGCAGAGATTGTTGCTACATAACAGAATAAAAAGATGAAGAATTAAAACCAGTTTATGCATAACAATGAGAGCACCATGTAAGCACATTACCAAACATGCTTGACATTAATGTTCTGAAAATTTTTGTCTAGAAAAGAGACAGATCTGTTCTGTTGGCATTTATTTTTTAAAGTGATTGACTGAAGACCAGACTCCACACCTCTTCAGATCTGCCAACTTACCAACTCCAGACCTCTGCCCAAAGACTCCAGCCAGGGTCCAGGACCCATGCCCTGCTGGAACTTCTGGCCTCCAGGCAGTCATCAGGCCTTGCGTGAAACCCTACAGTGGAACTCCCAGCAGAGCAGCTAGGAGCAAGATCCAGCCAGCTAATCCAGGAGCAGAAAAGCTTGCCAGTGGGGGCACAGTAGGTTCACTTCACTGGAGTGCAGCAAGAAGAAGCCAAATACAGCAGCCAGACCAAAGCCAGGACCAGTTATATGAGTTGGAACTTGGTCGATCTGGACCTGGCAAGCTGAGACACACTGCTAGAACCAAATCTTTGAGAGCATCCTCTCTCCATCTCTCCATCTCTCTCTCTCTCTCTCTCTCCCTCTCTCTCTCTCTCTCTCTCTCTCTCTCTCTCTCTCTCT
>NDGM011217781.1:3240-17892 GCA_002564305.1 Octomys mimax
GATAAAGCAAGACCTATATAACAAAAAATGTAACTTTTGTATCTGACAAGGTCAGTCAAATGCCCTAGGATTTACCCTGAAACCCTGTACTGCATTTTTTAGATCCTTTGTCAGTGTCAGCCGTGTGGATGAGTCATGGCCATTGCTTGACCAATTTGATCTCTGTGAAAGTCTAAAAGAATGTTATATCTCCGTGTGACTCTCCTTAGGCACACTCTCCATTGTCGATCACTTTCCTCTGTGGCCCCATAATCTCCTTGATCAGAAAATTTGGGACACCACTAAGTTACAGGACGTTACAGTACAAGTTCACTCATGTCTTGAGTCCTCACTAACCTTGAATGGCTAGGGCTAAAATGTTGGCTGTCCTTGCAGCCCTTCTTATACAGTATAAAAACCATTAGGCCAAGGGTAGAAATGGTTTTCCAAAGGAAAACGAGGGTGCACCCACCAATGGACAACTTTCTCTCTCCTTTCCTTCCCTCTCCTGTATTTTCCCCTTCCTTATTCTGCCACGCCTTCCCATCCCCCTTGCTTCTCTTGCTCATCCCTTCCACTTCCTCTCCCCCCCCCTCATCCTTTCCGGGTGGATGCAGACCCCCTCTGGGAAGCTTTCCCTATTGCACTGAACAGCCTGTGCTGTCACTGTCTCTCTAGTCCCACTTTCCCTTTCAGGCTTGTTTAATGTTTCCAATCCTAACCTTAGTAGCTCTTAACCTCATCACTCAAAGAAGCTATATTGTAGTAAGACAGTAAATATCTTTGGTTTAATATAAACGAAACTTCCACCATCTGAAGATTTCATAAATGTCTCAAAATATTTTTCCCTCTGAACTGTCTTACAATAGAGAAAAAAATCATGCTGCCAGGGTAGTTTCTCCCTTAACTCAAAATCATCTAGTTATTTTGAAAAAACTACAATTCATTTATTCATCTGATTATATGTTCAAGGATCCCGATTATTTTGGCATTATTTGGTAGCCACTGAAAGAATATTAGTTGCTTTCTATGTGCCTTGTTATTTTCCACTGAAAGAATCATTTGCATACACAATCTGCTGAGGTACTGTTTCCTGTACGAAGTAGGAAAACAAAGATAAATAAGACACAATTTACGTTTCTAAGTATGTAATATCACTTTCTTTTTCTTTTTTCTCCACAGCCTTTTTAAATACACTTCTCATCATTTGCTTACAAGACATATCTGAAAAATATATCATTACATATATCATTTGAAATTATTAGTTTTAAAATCGAGTGTGTTTCTAAAATCTAGACGAGCCCCCACCCCCACCCCCGACTCCTCACGATAGTTCTTCATGTATCTTCCAAGAGTCAGCTTAAAAGTTGCTTTCTTCCTGGCTGGGTAGTTATTTTCCATGTTTCTGTTTTGCTTTGCTTTGTCTTACCTTGCCTTTCTGTCTGCTTCCCTACCCGCTACCCTCCCTCCCCAGCTCCCTTTCTCCCTCCGTCTCTTCCTTCTTTCTCCCTCCCTCCCTCCCTCTCTTCCTTCCTTCCTTCCTTCCTTCCTTCCTTCCTTCTTTCCTTCCTTCTTTCCTTTCTTCCTTCCTTCCTCTCTCCCTTTCTCTCTTCCTTCCTAAGATCAAACCCAGGGCCTTGTGTGTGCTAGGCCTGTGCTCTACTGCTGAGCTACCTCCCTAGCCCCATGACTCACGTTTCTAACAAGATTCAACACTCTCCCTTCCAGGAGAGGAAGACATTTTCCATTCTGTTGCTTTCTGTATTCCTTGCTGTCTTCTCTCCCCGGGAGGAGTGGAGCAAAAACTTTAAGGAAAGGATGACAGTATGGAGCTCCTTGTCTCTGGCTTTCTCTTGTGTTGCTAACCACCTGTTAAAAAATTTGTGTTTTCTTTGGCACCAAACCCTCACACAGGAGGCTCTTGTTGTTCAGCATGTCTGTTTTGACGAGGTGGTAAGTGTGATTTGGAATGAGCAGGAGTTGGAAGGCATTCTGCCTTGGAGTCCAAGCCAATTTCTCTTAACCACATGAAGTAGAAATCAACTGACACATGAGAGCTGTCTGATTGCTGAGTCTACCCCTCCACAGGGTCCAACGCTGTAGAGCAGCCCATGTCCCATCGGATACCTGAGTTACACTCTCTCATTGCACCACAGTTCTTCACAACTGTCTTACTCTTTACACTGTCCCTCTCCATTTCTGACAGCGCACAATGGATCTTAAAAGTAATGAAGAAGGGAGCCTGCACTGCTGGATTTCAATTCCAGCTGTGTCATTTACCACATATATAAACTTGGCAAGTGACTCAATTTTTCTTCTGGTTTTTGAGACAGACTTCCACCATGAAGTTCAGACTGGCCTTGAGCTCTGTGTAGCATCCAGGCTGGCCTTGAACTTGTGGTGATCCTCTTGCATTCAGCTCCTGAGTTCTGGGATTATACGTATGTGCCACCACACCCAGCTACTTAATCATTTAAAAAAATAGTTTACAGAAAAATAGAGAAGAAAGTAGTTACTATCTACTTCTTTATGTCCTCTGCCTTCCTGTATACTTTTCCATATTATTACCACTTGCATTAATGTGGATCATTTAATTTAGGGTTGATTCTTTATATTGTATAGTGCTTTGGGTTTTCCCTAGTGGGTCATTTTTTGTGTCTTCCACAAAAGTATCAGGCAAAATGCTTTCCTAAGTCTAAAACTCTCTTGTGCTTCTCCCACTAATGCCCCCTCTTGGCTTCCCTCCCACCTTGGCAGTAACTGGTCCTTTGAATGTCTCCATGGTTTTGTGTTTTCCAGAATATTATATAGGCAGAATCAGATGGTGTCTAGCAGTTTCAGAGTGTTTCTTTTCACTTATTAACAAGATGTGCTTAAAGTTCCTTACTGTCTTAGTGGCTAGATTATTTCTTTTTAGTGTGAATAATCTGTCTCATGAATATATCACAGAATCTATCCCTTCACCTATTGAATAACATTTTGACTGCTTCCAAGTGTGGGCAATTATAACACAGCTGCTATCGATATTCACAGGGAGATTTTTGTGTGGACGTAAGTTTTCAGCATATTTGTGTGACTATCCAAGAGGTGATTATTGGAATGTGTGACTATAAAAGCATGTTTAGCTGTCAAACTGTCATTCAAAGTGGCTGTTTACTATTTTGCATTGCCACCAGCAAAGAATGAATACAATCATTGTTGATATTTACTATAGCCTGTGTTTTAGATTTCAAACAGTCTGATAGGTGTGTAGTGACATCTTATTGTCTAAATTTGCAACTCTCTAATGACATTTGATGTCTAGCATTTTATATGATTATGTGCCATCTGTATGTGTTATTGGCCAGGTGTCTGTTCATATGTGTTTCTCTGTCTCTGTCTCTCTGTCTCTCTGTCTCTGTCTCTCTGTCTCTCTGTCTGTCTGTCTGTCTCTCTGTCTGTCTGTCTGTCTGTCTCTCTCTCTCTCTCTCTCAACAGCATACTGCTGTCTAGTTGTCCCAGTATTATTTGTTGTAAAGACTATCCTTTCTTTTATTTTCTTTGCTTTTTAGAGCTCATTTGAGTATGTCGTATGGGTTGAACTCTGTGCCCTCCGTTCAAGCACACTGATGTATCTGTTCATTCTGTCACATCGGCTCAATTATTGTAGCATTTTATAAGATTTCTCAGTCTGGTGGCTTTATTTCTTCTTTGATATTGAATTGGGTATGTGTAATCTTTTTCTCTTTGGTATAAACTTAAAAACCAGTTTATCAATACTCACAAATTAACCAGAGATTTTAATTGGAATTGCATTGCATGTACAGGTTAACTGGAGAAAAACTAATGTGTTAATAAACATGGACTATTGAATTAGTTTTTCTCTTGTTTGATTTACTTCAATAAAATTATACAGTTCTCACATAAAAGTTGTACATATTTTCTTTGGATTATGTCTGTTCATTCATTCATCCATCCACCCACCCACCCATCCATTCATCCATCCATTCATTCATTCTTGGACACTTTGTGCACTTGTATGTGTTTGTAATACTGCGAGCAGAACCCAAGGGTGTTGTGACACTAAGGTGCATCACAGGCCTTTTTCTTATTCTTACTTTGAGACAGCTTTCACTAAATTGTGCAGGCTGGTCTCAAACTTTCAATCCTTCTGCTATAGCTTCTTTTGTAGGTATAATTACAAATATGCATCACTATGCCCAGCTGTGCTGTGTTTTTAGTTTCGAATCTAAATGCTAAGTGCTAGAATATAATAAAGTAATTGACTTTTGTGTATTAAGCCTGTATCCTAAAAAATTGCTATAATTGCTTATTAGTTCCAGGAGTTATTGTCAAATTAAAGAAAAATTCTACATAGTGATTTCAGCTGTGAATAAGATTGTTTTATTTTATTTTTTGATAGTTTTATTTTTGTTGTAAAACAACTTTTATTTTCATTTTTATCTTATTGTATTAACTAAGATCTCTAGAACAATGTTACACAGAAGTGATAAGAGGGAAAATTAGGAAAAAGTATCCAACTGCTCATAATTAGGGGGATTATCAGTGGTAGGCTTTTTTCTTTTTTGATAAAATGTTTTCTGTCAAGTTGAAGTGGTTTGTTCTACTCTTGTTGCATCTGTTGACAATGATCAAGTGAATTTCTTCTTTATTGATGAAATGTATTACATTAATTTTTGAATGTTGAACCAACCTAGCATACTGGAAATAACTTTCATCTTACTTTAGTATGTGATTCTTTTCATAAATTGTCAGATATAATATTTTGTAGAAGATTTTGTATCTCTAAAACAGGAAATATTGGTCTGGAGGTTTCCTCTCTTGTGATATTCTAGCCATTTTGGTACTATGGGAGTCCTGACCTTATAGAATGAATTGGAAACTATTTCCTTTATTTTTAAAATCAGTTGATAGTAAATTAATGTGACTGTTTCTTAAATATTTGGTGGAATATAGCAATAAAACTATGTAAGTCTGAAGTTTCCTATTTTGAAAGGTTATTAATTATTGACTCAATTTCTTTAAAAGATACGAGCCTATTGAAATGATTTGTAGCCTGTTAATCTAGACACAATCATAGGTATTTTTGTTCCAGTTTTATTACTTTTGTTTATTTTGGATGTAATGTCATGTTCTAGTTTTCTAAAGTGAATTTAAAATTAATAATTATTTAGATGTTTTCTTCTTTTCAATATGAAGTCAATCTTCATATATTAGAAAAGGTATAAACTTTCCTCTAAGCTCTGTTTGCACAGAAGTCTACAAGTTTTCGTACTTTTTACTTTTATTTAGTTCAAATATCTTGAGAATTTCTCTAGCAGTTTATGGGGTTTTTTTATTTAGAAATTAATTGTTTAGACTTAATTCATTTGTCATTTTCCTGCTCTCTGTGTTTTTGACTTCTACTTTAATCCCACTGTTGTGTGAAAGCGTATTTGTAGAATGTCTATAATTTCAAGTTTGCTGAGATATGTTTCATAGCTCAGAGTGTAGTCTATCATGATAAATATTCCATGTGAATTTAAAAACAATGTGTATTGTGCTGTTGTTGTTTGAAGTATTCTACAAATGCAATTAGATCAAGCTGATTGATGATACTTCCCAGTTCCACTATCCTTATAATTTTCCACCTGCTGAATCTGCCAATTAGTGATAGAACCAGTTTGAACTCTGTAACGTAAGAGTGGGTTTGTCCTTATCCTGGCATTTCTATCAGTTTGTGGCCCACGGGTTTTCATGGACACTAAGGATTATATCTTCTTGATAAAGTGATCTCTTCATTGCTATGCAATTCCTGTCTTTATTCATAATGATTTTCCTTTCTATGAGACTGGCTTGATCTGAAATGAATGTGACTGCTCCAGCTGCCTTTGATTATTGATAACCTGATTTATCTTTCTCCACACTGCTACTTTTAACCTAGCTGTGTCTTTGTGCTCATGATGGGTTTGTTGTACAAAATATATAGTTTTGTCTTATTTTTTAAGCCATCAAATTTAATTTGAGTATTGAGCCTATTCCTGTTTAAAATGATTATTATATATTGCTATCTCCACTATATTTCTAACTACTTTCTACTTACTACTTTCATTTCTTTCCCTTTTCCCCGTTTTTCTACCACTCCTTTTCTATCATCGTTGGTTTTTAGTTGAAAATTTCATGTAATTACATGTTCTCCCTTTTTCTGGAAAATCAATGAGATCTTTGTAAAGATTTTAAGTGTGTGGTTGCTTTAGAGTTTCAAGTTTAAGTTTACATTTAATCCAAGTCCATTGCCAAATAATACAGTCCTACATCATGATAGTACAAATACCTGATATTATTCATTGTTATTTATTCTTTTCTGTTCTATAGTAAGCTGTAATGATTAAACATGTTGTTGCTATTTTATTTTGAACATAACATAGTTTTATCTGTTAGATAAATTAAGAACAAAATATTCAGTCATGTCTTCATTTTTTTCTTCTGAATTAGTCTTTCATTGGATGAAAGCAAGTTGTCAAGCTGTATCTTCTGCTTCCCTACTGGAGAATCTTACAGCGTTACTTGCAAGAAAGTTTAATCAGCAGCACGTTCTCTCCGTTATCATTTGTCCAAGGAATTCTTCATTTCTCCTGTACTTTTGAGGAATAATTTCACTAAGTATACAATTGTAGGCTGGTAAATTTTCCCCAACACGTTACTTCCCCGTTCCTTTTGGCTTGCATAGCATTTGAAAAAAAGTCTGACGCACTGCTTATACTTACTCCTCTGTAAGTGCATTGTATTTTCCTCTGGCTACTTTAAAGAATTTTATTTATTTATTTTTTTTTGCTTTTTTGGCATTTAGGTATAATATGTCTGTAGATACTTAATGAGATTAGTACCCTCTGAGCTACCAGGATCTCTGGACTAATGTCTGCTATCAATTTCTCAGTCATCACTTCAAATATTTATTCTCTTCCTTTCTCTCTCTTTCTTCTCCCGCTAATATTCCATTAAGAATGACTGTGTATTTTGCAAATGTAGTTACATATTTTATAATTTGTAACTCTGTATATTCTATTTTTTTATGAGGAGGATGGACATCATAATTTTTTGTTATAGTTTTTATCTTTTTTTTTTTTTGGTCTGAGACAGGGTCTTGCTGCGCAGTTTAGGCTGGGCTTGAGCACCCCTCTATCTCAGGCTGGTCTTGAACTCACAACAATCCTCTTGCTTCAGTCTCCCAAGTGCTGGGATTATAGGCATGCACCACCATGCCAAATTTTATAGTTTGTATCTTAAATAACCTCCCAAAGCTCCTGTACTAAAGGCTCAGTCATTAGCTTGTGGGATCATGGGAGGTGGTAGACTTTCAAATGTGGGGCTTGCTTAGAAAGAATTAGTTCAGTGACAGTATTCCCTGGAAGGGTATATTGGGACTTCAGCCTCTTCCTCCACCTCTGTTTGTGTCCTGGTCACTCTGCAGTGAGCAGCTACCCTGTCACTCTTTCTCACTATGATATTCTGAGTTGCCATGTGCTGACCAAAAATGGACTATAACCTCTGAAATTTGAGCCCAAATAAATCTTTCATTGTTTTCAGCTGGTCTCCCCAGGTCCTTTACTTTCTTCACCTCTGAAATGAAAGTAATTCTAACATCTACTTCATAGGATGGGATGAAGTTTAAGTGTGTAATGTGGATATAGCAATAAAAAATGAGTTTGTCAGGTAGTAAATTCACAGTGAGTATTGTGAACAGACACAAGAACAGGTCCCAAGTCCATCATTCTTTACTCCTGCCAAGTATAGACCACATAGAAGGACACAACTGTTCATTGACTAAATGACCTGGACATTTGGTTAAAATATTGGTATCTCTACCATAGTGCATGTTTTCTTCTAGCATGTAGAATCACAGATCTGTGCTCATGTCTGAAGCCTTTGAACTTTGCATCGCAGCACATGGAAAAGATACCATGAATGAGAAGAGAGTTCACTGTGGCTAGTTTCTTCTTTTGTTTTGTTTTTGAGACAGGGTCTCTCTATGTAGTTTAGGCTAGCTTTGCACTCATGCTATAACCCAAGCTGGCCTTGAAGTCAAGACTATCCTCCTGCCTCAGCCTACTAAGTCCCAATATTACAAGGATGTGCCAGTACAGACAGTGGTGTCTAGTTTCAATGTCTGTCCATTAGGGATATGGGTTAGAAAAATGATTAAAGAGACTCACATTATAATATTTTATAATTTTCATGAGTTCAACAGGTTGTCTAATACAGACCTGACTGTACTGTTAGCACTCTGTGTAGCACATCTTCCTTCTTCAGCTGTCATGAGTTCCCACAGAGTTGTGGGTTATCTTTGTATCTTGCTGTGCAGCCACGTAATTCCTATAAGAATGTGCGGTCAGCCCAGGAAATTGTGGACACAACAGGAAGCGTATCTAGAAGGCTTTATCTGGATGATTTTTGCCATGTCAGTGTGAACACTGTTCTATATTGAAAAAGGAGGGTCCTTCTCGCTATTTTGTTACCAAGCATATGTTTTTGGCACTACTCCATCTAGTGGTTAGAATCAGAAATTTTTAAATGGAACTTTTCACCCTTTCCTCCCTCTAGGTTTATTTTGGTTGTCATTGCTTTTAAAATTAATTTCTCTTACTTTGTACAATATTCTCAGTTACCTTGTATAGATGCCTAGAGTTGTCTGAAATTGTAGACCTTTGTTTTACAATTTTGGCCTTTTGTTGGGGTGTCTTCAAAGTGGCAGGCATACAATAAATGGAAACACAATCTTTGTTTTTAAAAATTAGATTTTGCTTCTGTAAGTTTACCTTTAAAATTCCTTGCCATGACGAGTAATAGGAATGACAGCTTAGAAGGAAAACAATTGAGACTTACTCAGGATCTTATTCTATTTTCTTAATTATACTGTTTTTTATTGTACAGAAGGATAAGTTTTTGAAAAGGATTTTTATTTTGGTGGGCTCAGCCTGCCTCAAGGGCTGGTGTGGTGCGGCATGTGGAGCTGGGGATCGAACCGTGGTCCCACAAACCTGACTGGGTTTGCCCAGGCAGGCGCTTAAACAACTGAGCTAACCGGCAAGCCCCCTCTTATTCTACAGACGAGTGTAGTTTACAATGCATTACAATCTTCAGGAAGATTTTGTGCAAGAAGAAAAGGAAAACCAGAAAGAGCAAAGATTTAATAGGACATGATGTAGAGGTTAAGACACAGAAATAATTAGTAAATACAGATTCATTTACTATAAAGGCACAAACTGGCCTTATGTTTTCCATAGGAATTTCTGAAAGATAAACTTAGGTAGTCATCAACTTCATGATTAGCTATCAGAATAGCCCAAGCCAAGCACCCTGAAGGTGCATTCCCTTGTGAATATTACTAAGGAAGCAGAACATGACACCTGGCTAAGGTTACCCTAAAGATGGTCCACTGTTATGCACAAACCCTCTTAGTATCAGCACAATGGTGCAAACCTCCAGGCCCACGCGCTGTCATCAGTGCTATCATATGAAGATGAATTCCAGTTCATGCACTGCCTGGAAGTCAGGGCGCCAGCCTCAAAATTATATCTCCTGGCTGATCGGCCTCCTCAAAGGGATGAATTTTATAGCAACAAGGGAAGCCATAGTATGAATTCTTAAAATGTCTTCCCTGAAAATTGCTTCTCTCTACAGTCAGTGAGTTTAGATTAGCGACCAGTGACTGGTGACAGTACAGTAAGTAGTCTATCTTCCCGACCTCACACACACTTACTTGCACCACCACTGTGTAGAGCCTGTCGCATTTCTGTTCCTTTCCACTGGCTTTCTCGTGGCTTTCTTTCCCTCCAGACTGTCTCGCGTGTTCCTCCCGACCAGCTCTAAACTTTCCTTCCATCATGGTGCTATCTGTCTATGATGCTTAAGTGGTTCTTTCCTTGCTTTCATAAGAGAACTCATGAATCTTATATTACCATTTGATATTTCATAGCCTCACCATTACAGGTCACAGCTCCCTTCACAAATGTCTGAATTATCTGTGACTATGTGGCGTGGTTGAAAGGTTTTCTTGTTTCGTTTTGGTTTTTGAATGTCGGCCTCATTCAAAATGGAATATTCACCCCTTTTGTACAAGTTGTGATCCACAGAGAGCACGTCCTAGCCTCGACTCCCACTTCAGATACGGCCCCTTCGTGCATCCGGTTTCACCCTTCATCTTCTGTAGCCTGCATCTTTCAAGGGCTTGTTCTCACTCCATGTTCCCTTTCATCTCATCCCATAATACCATCTCAATTACCAGAAATGAAATAATTTATATGACGCAAGAAGTACCTCTGTCCTATATACTGATTTTTCTTTTGCCTGAAGATACAGCTATTGTCTGCTTTGATCATTTTTCTCATACATTCTTTCTAGCAATACTCTTGAGCATACAACTTCATTGAAATCAATCAAATATCAATTAAAGAGGCTGGGAAGATAGCTCAGCAGCATAAATGCCTGCCTGGTAAGTGCAAGGTCCTGAGTTTGATCCCAGGTACCAAAAAAAAAAAAAAAAAAAAAAAAAGATCAAGTAAAGAGCTACCTCTGTTCTCATCTCAAATAGGATATGTTTTGAGCCTATCAATCACACCTGGAGCACATTTGATCTACACACTGAAAAATCCACTTGATTTTTAAAAATAGCTCTTCGTGCTATGATCAATTATTCAGAATGGCCTACAAATGTCAGACATGTGGTCTAAACTCCACCCAAACGGAGTGAGTAATTTTCAGTCACTTGTCTAGCAATTGAGCCAAGAAGATAGTAAATATTTATAAGCTTATTCCAGGGTGCTAGTTCACTGAAGGCCTGGGCTGCCTCTCAGAGAAAATAAACAAGGATCTCCCACAGTTTAAACCTGCCCAGTCTTTCTCAGCCAGTTTCTCTTTCCTCTCCACAGTGATTATACAGTGCTCATGTCCAGCCACATTTAGGCTGCCCTGCTGTTAAGTTATAACAAGATTTTTAGAGGACACAAGAGTTGTTTCCCTTTCTTTTTGACCACATGTTTAGATTGTCTGAATCACTTTGTTTAGGCCAGCTTTTCTCCTCTGCTTGCTTATCCCAACTTAAGAGGCCACCACATTGTTTGATTTTGTTCATTAAGCTTTTTGGACCATTTCAAGGCTTTAGAACAGAGAAGTATTTAAACAGTGGAATAGATAAAGCCTTGACGAGTAGTTTCATCTGAAATCAAATGTGTAACTTTCAAGTTTTGACGTTGAGAGATAATGGATTTTTTTGAGATTCTGAGAACTTGCAGAGTTTGATTAATTCCTTCACAAATATTGATTATGTCAATAAAATCATATTTGTTGTGATGATTTTTGAGCTGTGTAGTTTGTTTATTTTATTGTTTTAAAGTTTATATGATTCCCTGTGATTTGTCTGACAGTTTGACAGCTGGAAGTGATCTTAGAATTATCCTTGTAGTCCAAACTCCCCAATGTACAAATAAGGAAACTAAGGTTCTGGGAGGGTAGAAGGGACATGTCCTGGGGCCCAGAGATCGTTAGTGATAATGTGGCGTGTTTTTCCCAAGAGCAGCCTCCTGGTTTTCCTCATAACGTTTCAATCTGTTTCATGGCGCTGGGTTCATCACTTCTAAGTAATGTGGAGTAGGAAGGAAAACTACTACAAACAACAAAAAATTTCTTAAAAGCCTTATGGGATAGTTTTAATCTTATTTTAAAATTAGTTTCATTTCTGTTTATAGCTTTATTTTGGTCATAAGTATCATTTGAGAATCTGTAAAAAAAAATAACCTCTGCATGGTCTTGATAGAAAAATCCAAATATACATACAGAAATTCAGTCAACTTTGTGGAGCCCATAGACTCCAATTCTAGATACACTTGTACAATGGATCAGAAGTGTTAATCAGAAGGGTAGTTGTCTAATTATATGTCTATATTTGAATCAATTTAGATATTTACTGTAATCTGCAATAATGTGATAGTATTCAGTAAATAGTGGATATTATTACTAGGAAGAATATTACAAAGTAAAACAACTGACTTAAGAGGACACTGAACACACTGTGCTCAAAATTAGTTTTGATTCCTATGATTTCATTGTCAGAAACAAGCCCAACTATTTCCTGTCAACTTCAGGGCATTCGAGTACACAGATTTCATTTGATATGATGGCATGCATTGTAGACAATACAGAATAAAAACTCTAGTAATGTCCTAACTTATATCTAAAAGATAATGATAGCAAATGTTGTTGATTCACAGGTGGGAATAAGACATTATAGTGATGTGTACATTCTGATATTCAAATTGTGAGGTGATTTCTTGTGGGGGGAAGCTGATCTGAATCTTTCATAGTGAAGCTGGGTAACTCAAGTTTATGCTGTCCACAGATTCATACTTTAGATCTCAGGGAAGCCAAAAAGAAAAGCAATCACATCTAGTGACATAAAGAGCTGTGATAGATCTGAAGTACCCCAATTAACCATCTCCAGTCTATCTTTGCCTAATATTTGTCCCATTGTGATATTAAGATAAATAGGAAAAACAACATACTGACAAATAAAAAAAATCCAGAGAGCAGTTTTACTACCTAAAAAGCAGTAGAATTTAATTTAGGGATGTCAGGCCAGCCAAATAGCTCAGTGGATTAAAGTGCCTGCAAGCAGGCACAGGGGCCAAGGGTTTGATCCCTGGGCCTGCTGTGCCAGCTCTACCACAAGAGTGGGCTGAGATGGCAATTGAGACTGCGTGGTGGCATACACCTGTAATCCCAGCTCTTGGGAGGATGTAAACAGGTAGATCACTATGAGTCCAATCTAGTAGTGAGACCCTGAACACCCTGTAGACCCTTCTCTAAAATAAAAAAAATAAATGAATAAAAAATAGGGATGTCTAATCAAAAAATTCAGACATCAAAAGTCTACCAAAACAGAGCAAGACTAGTTGCCAGAAATGAGGTAGAAAAGCATTTCATCTTTCAAAACATCAGTTCCCCTCTTTCTACATCCTAGAGACTAGCTCAGAAAGGGGAAGACAGGAAGAGGAACACAGAGAGGGAGTTTAAGCACTAGTGCCTCAAGGGAAAATCCTCATACATGAAGGAGAATGCATGAAGGTAAAAGCCACTGGAAGTATTTGTTGATAATTGTGGGTTTGGAGTACTGCCCAAGGATCTGCCTATCTGCCAACAGCCATAATGGAGTTGATAGCCATAAATTCATTCTCGGAGAAATCTCCAACTCCAGTACAGGAGCAGAAACCCCTCAAAGTGTTCAAAAGTGACCTACAGCCACCTATCAGCTCATTCTCTACACTCACATGGGTTACAATTCATGGGTACAATTTTATAACAGAGTGAATTATAGGAAGTGACCTGTGCAGTTCCCATAGAGGATGTGACAACATCAGCTCTGGGGACAGCCCTCTGTCTGGAAGGAACCTGGACTTTCAAACAAAAATAAAAGATCTCATCCCCATCCTTGAGGGCCCTGTGACCCTTTTCACCTGTCCACAGAGTGTACTTCTCTTCTGCCTTCAATAAATACACACTTTACTGCCTTTCCTCTGTGCCTTATCCACTTCTTTCTTGGGGACCCAAAAACCTGAAAAGAAACCTTGCAATACTCTGCAGAGAATAAAGAGATAACTGGGATGTTGCGCATCCTGAAAGAAAATATCCCACACACTGTGAGCAATACTCACAGAAGAATTTGAGGAAAGTGTCTCTGTGCTCCCTGAAAGTCTGTGCTAGTGCACCCAGAAACTGACACTGTTCATGGGAACGTAAATGTGTGCACCCACTATGGAAATCAATGTGGGAGTTTCTAAAAAACTGAAATTGGGAATAATACGCAGTCTATCTGTACTACTTCGTATATGTCGAAAGGAATGAAAGTTGGAGAAAATAATAAAGTTAGTAGTATCAGTGATACAAAAAACATAATAGAAAAATCAGTACATCCAAATCTTGTTGTTGTTGTTTTTTAAAGTCCTAATAGAATATACAAACCACAAGGAAGATTGATAGTACTTAAACATATAAAATTTCAGTACAATTATAGGTCCCATAGATGTTAAAGAAGTTGATAAAGTGATTGTACCTATGCTAGATACTTAGACATTCAGAAAAGAATCGAATTCAGCTTATTAAGAGACTTAAGGACCAAGATACAGCAAAAGCACTCAGATTTTCATTGATTTAGTGCGGCGTTTGATAAATTTGTTACATCTTAGCTTGAAGGCGGAGCAAGTCTTATAAAATTATAAAACACTATTGAAAGACATTTCACATGTATGATATGTAAAATAAAATTATTATATTTACATATAATGCAATACAATTATACTACTACATATAACATAAAATTATTTCAAGCAATTGAGATAAATGGGAGGGTAAATCATGCTCATGCTATAAAAATATAGATTGCTGAATAATAGATCAAATACAATCTGTAAATTGCTATATTTTGTTCATACATATGAACAGTTCTTATCAAAATGAATAAGGCAAGCATACATAAGTCAGTTTTTTTATGAGCAGAATATATTTATGGAGGTAAAGAAAGCTCCTGTCCGAGAGATGGACAGGAGGGGAGGCCCGAGCAGGTTGTTCCCCCACAGAAGGATTTTTTTTTTGGTGGCCTCAGGATGCCTTCAGGGCAGGTCTGGTTTGGCTTGAGGATCTGGG
>NDGM011217796.1:0-14909 GCA_002564305.1 Octomys mimax
GAAGAAGAAGAAGAAGAAGAAGAAGAAGAAGAAGAAGAAGAAGAAGAAGAAGAAGAAGACATTCATAGAGGAAGTCCTAAAGGGTTAAATGTGAAATGTTCAAGGTCAAGGTGCTAGCAGAGCTAATAGGAGCTATTGTGTGGTGTAAGCACTTTCTGGCTTGAAATCTGCTCTCACTTGGTCTTTCTCCACTTTGTCTCTTCTTTTTCTACGTTAGGACACTGAGTACCACATACAACCATAATTACCTTAAGAGTCAATTTTTCAAATATAGTCACAATTAGGTGAAGCTTCAGTCTTACTTTTGGGGGACACAACTTGGCACACAGCAGCTGTAGGTATGTGGATTGATTCAGACATAGGAATGCCTGGCTTAACTCATGGCTCTGCCACTTACCAATACTATTGACAGTGGAAATGATTTTTAGTTTTAGTATTAAATTTTCTCATTTCTAAAATGGGGACTAGAACTTAAATTCCTTCACACAACATTTTTTATTAATATAAGAAAATGACACAGTGCATAGTGCCGGGGTGAGTATGTGAAAAGTAATGCATCCACCATCTTTGTTAATTTTATTTTCTCCACATAAAATATACTGAGGATAAAGTTGAAATGAGAATAACTTTCTGACTCTGAAGTTATTTCTTTACTTACTTAGGCAGCAGTCTTTGGTTCTGTAGTTTGATTTTATAGTCAGGAGAAAGTGGGAGAAACCTCCCATTCATATGTCACAGTTATGGTGTCAAACACGGAGATAATTCCTATATGTAACACTTGGAGATTTAGAGATATTAACATGGTAGGGATTATCAATTTCTCTGCTAATAAACAGCAGCATATGCACAAGAAATGAACTATAAATAAAGATCTCAACTCATTACAATGTGGAATACAGGCACAATTGTTGTTCTGGATTATTTGCACATTAAATGTGTTTTTTATTTTCTCTGTCTGTGTGGTGTTTCATTCTGGATTACATGAAAACTTTTCTATAAGGGTAGGGTAAAGAAAAAAGATACTAATGGTGTCTTGGCTCTTTCTTTGAGTAAAATGATACTTACAAGACTGAAAGTCTCGTTTCTGTGTTGGACAGAACAAACCAAAGGAAAATCACTGCCATTATGGTGTTATTTCTTTATTTCTATTTACATGAAAACTAAATTTAGGAGAAAACCAGAAGGTATGGGTGACTTCTTGACTTATAGCTTTGCATAACTTTGAAATAACTTTTAATCATTCTAATAACTGCATTATAAGTCACAATTTTTAAAAGTGAACTTATAAGTGAACTAAAAGAACTAAAGTTCTATAGTTCTAAGTAAACTAAAAGAAAGTAAATTGCTGTAAAAAATAGGAAAATCAACACAGGTGCAATAAATAATCATTTATTAAATAAAGTTGTAAGTTAAAAGACTGAAAGCTCACCTGAGAACTTCATGCAATTATCAAGATTGAGAACAGAGGGTGACAGATAGTCAGCTGAGAAGTTTGCGTTTTCTCCTTTTATTCCATGTTCAGGGAATATCTTGCTCTTGCTATTTCCTTTCAAAAATAAAAAAATCTATCTCCTTTTCCTTCTGTGTTTCCATTTCTCCCTTTCTTTTAGAAAGATTCTGGAGATAGATGAATGAATGGATTGATATTTCTGTTGCTAGAAATAGTCATTATAAGAATAATATGTAGTGAAGAATCATGTCATAAACTAAAGAACCTGGTGAAAAATAACTTATAAAATCTTAAAAAGTAAATTTAAGGATAAGCAAGATACAGTGCTTTCTTCGTGTTTCTAAAACTTACATCATTCCCACCTTCTCCACTAACCAAGTACCCAAGGAGTTGGGTGCTCCTTAGTATTAGTATTATTTAAATAGTCTCAAAAGTAGACAGTGCATCTGGGTTCTAAGAAGAGAAAATGTGTTCTGTACTCCAACTATTTCAGGAATTTTTATGTGGCGCTCTGAGTACAGCCTTCCATGACAGGCCCACAAAACTCTTACAAAAGGAGTGTCCTCTCTAGGTCAGACATATGGATACAGGAAGCTCGAGTGGGGATGCAGTGCAGTAGCACCACCAAGCACAATGTCTCATCGGCCTATGCTTTGCTCTTGCACACAAAACAAATGGCAAATAGCATTGAAATGAAATAATTTAAATCAATCTTTGATAACCTCCTCACATAGACTTACTGGTCACCCAAGACCATGTTTCCATAAGAAAATTGATTAATTAAAGATAATGCAGATACAGTAAACAAAAAAGTAGTGACACTTACTATAACTACCTGAATTCCCACTTCTTTTCTATAAGAAGTATTATTTATCATTTTGCACTTTTCCTTAAGTATTAATTGAGTGGGCAGGAGAAATGACTGGCAATTGGCAAGGAGTATTAACTCCACTCAGATAATTCATCTATTTATTGGTCTCCATTTTCAGGAATTCTGTCTTCGATAAATTTTAAAAAACATTTATATCATGTAGATAGCATATGACAAATCTGGAAATAAACAAAAGTAATTATACTCTTGTGAGTGGGTGACCCGACAATCTTGTGCTTGACCAAAAGGGTTATTAAATAAAAAATAAAATACCCAAACGTTTTACATATGCATCATTCTCAATTGGAAATAAGACTTAATTCATTTTGTCTCAGCTGCTTTAGCTTACTGAATGAGAGGCCATGTAGCAATATCCACAATTAAGTAATAACCTGGAAGAAATTATTTGCAAGCCAGTTGAAATGTGTAGTCGTTATTTCCTCACATGATAGTACACTGAAATTCACAGTAAGTGTTCATTCTTTCTTTCCAATAATGAATGATAGAGTATTTATAGTCTTATGATTTAAAAAATTTCCCAATGTAATATGTCTAATTTGATCATATTTTAGCATATTTGATTACAATAGAGCCGAGAAAATATAATCTTAACTTAAAGAACCTTTCAGGTTTAATTAATTCCCTGTTAATTGTGAACTAAATTAGCATTAATTGTTTAGAAAATTTATCACTTTCAATACTTTACATATGAAAAAAATACTGTGTATATGAATGTCTAGAGGACCGCAGGTTTGGTAGAGATTTTTAGATACAACACCTATGGCATAATCCATGATAGAAGACTGTAGTATAACATGGGCTTTATTTAAATTAAATATTCAAATAGTGATAAAGACATTATCAAAAAAAAGACATCGTCAAGTTTATAAAACAGTATCTTACAGGTTGAGAGAAAGTAGTTTCAAAAGATATGCTTAGTAAAATATTTCTGTTCAAATATAATAAACCATTAAAATTCAAAAAGAACAATGATTCAACAAACATCATATCAATCATTTTGCCCATATATATATATATATATAATATATATATATATATATCTACATCTACATATATATCCATGCATAAAATGATATTCTACATAATATAATATCTTGGAAGTGAAAATTAAAATAATTAGTGATCTCTTTGTATATCATGTTGGAACAGTTAAACCTAAAAGCTGATAGCATCAAATGCAGGAAATTTAGAACCACAGATCTCTTCATTATTTCAATTATGAAGGTGGAAAAGATTCAAATATGAAACAATAGATAGTTACATAATTGTTAATTACTTTTATCCTTTTCATCTTTTTAGGTAATCTTCAGTAACATTGGGAAAAAGTAATCACTATGCTTATTCATTACAAACTGTCATGGTCTCAACAATAGCCATCAGTAATTATTACTGGTTACTTTATTTTTTGTTATAGATTGAATCCCACAAGCAGGCACTACGCAAGCATAAAATAAGAATATTAACAATACTTAGGTTGGGACTGATATGGGGGCTATATTCATTAATTAATTGTAACTCCTAGGAAAGATGCAGCAGTGCCATGTTGGATTTCATTTTGATAATGTGGAAACATTAAGACTAAGCAGGAATAATTTTGGATGGATAGAGACAGCTCATAGGTAATTTGCAAACATTGCAGGCATTGCTTTCTTGTTTTCAGAGATAATTTAAATTCTAGATAAGAGTACAGACATTCCTGAGGAATCTTTCTTAACAACAATGGGCCATGTTTTCAGCCTGTGCCATCCATCTGCTTCTCCTCCCAGAGAAACAACATTAAAAAAGAAAAAAAGACAAACAATTAGTTGTGGAGTGCTCAGTGGATTTCAAGATTATGGGAAGAGTGTGACAAAATGTCAGTGACTTCGTTCCCTTTTCTGGAAGCAAGTTGAGACTATCCTCATTTCTTATCTTCTCTGCACAAGGTCATTTATTCTTTGAGTAATTATTTTCCGAGAGTAGCCAGAAGGTGACATTTATATTGGCATTTTCCAAACTTAAATAATATTTTTGACCCTGAGAACAGATTCTGTGTTTTTGAGTAATGTTATATGTTGTAATGACAATCTTTTGTTTTTCTGTATGTTTTTCTTGAGGTAGTAAAAGTTGATGAAATTGCTGTTTTAGCATTATCTACAAGAAGAAAAACATGTTTTTTTTTTTTTGAATTGTAAGTGTAATGTGGAAATACAAACAGTTGAAGTAAAATGCAAAACAGAAAACATCATCTAATACAGCAACTGGACTGGTACTGTTAAAACATGAGACACATTATCTCATCCCTCTTCTCAAACCTTTGATATATTTTAGTGGCATAGAAATAAAATATGAACCCTAAGGATGACTTAAAAGGGCTACTACAATCATAAGTCACAAACCTTGTTCTTATTATGCACCACTCTGTCACAGCCACCATGGATTTGTGCTTTTCAAGAATGCATCATGCAGAAACTTACGCGAGAGCCTCTCTTATTTGCTGGCACCTCAGCTTCTATGATTCCACCCCAGTACTTATGCTATGGTTGCCTCCTTTTCTGGTAAAGTCTGGTTGCAGGTATCTAGCTGTGCTGCTGGTTCTGCCTCCGTGCTTCTGGGTGTGCTCTGCTGATGGCATCCTGAAGAAGCCACCCCTGCTGTTGTTTTAGGTTGTAGTGCCATCCTCACTCCCCACACATGCAAGCTCAGGGCCTATTGTCCTGGTATAGTTGGAGTTGTTTCCTTACCCACTTTCCTTTCTGTCACATAATATCGTTTGTATGTCTGTGTGTTTCAAGATCTCTCATCTACATGTGAGAAAGGCTTTCATATACCTCCAGCTTATAAAAGAAACTTGCCATACAAATTCTAAACCAAAGATACGAAACAAATACTGTTTCATTGTATTTTAGTGGTATTATTGTCTCTTATTATTCCCATGTGTGTTGATATTTTCATCTTTCAATAGCTTATGTGCAAGTTCAATGAGAGTTGCCCCTCCTATGGGAGCTATCTCTCCTCTTCTTTATATACTGTAAGAGAAGAAACTGTGTTTGATGGAATGTCAGTAGCTTTTGTCCATTTAGTAGAAAGCATTGTGAGATCTTCTGATGTTTTCCTGAACCAGTATCTTCATTGTCCAGATTATCTTTTCGCAGCCATTGACACCGTTGCAACTGCACCTTCTAGACCTCACCATTCCCTGTGTCCTAATGTAGCCAGAGACAAGCTGTCTTCCTGTCTCACACCGGGTCCAGGTATATATGTTGTAGTAAGTTTTCTTTCCTCCTAGTGTTTTGTTCTAGCAGGAAACATCCCTTGTGTCCCCCTGCTTGACTAGACATAGCCTCGTGCAGCTTTCGTTGTGCTTTGCTTGCTGTCTGATGGAGAACGAACTGTGCTGGCTTATACTCAAATGCACAAACTAAGCCACCAGAGCTAAAGATGCATATCTTTAAGCACATGTTTTTCTTAGGGATGTTTGTTTTCAATACATAGCATAGGTAGACATCATGTTGTTAATGTGATTAAAAAAATCAAAGCCATAAAATACACTATTTTTGTAGAATTCAGTTTGCCATTTCTTATGGATAAAGCCTCTTTCCAAATGTTAGGATGTAATTTTGAAAGACAGGACTCCCTGGGACCAAGTTCAGGGTTATGAAAGGGATCATGAATTTCTTCAAAAAGCCAGAATACGGAGGTGGCATCAAAGGGACAACAGTGTGCTCTCGAGAGGGAAGCACACAGCTGCCAAAAAGGAGAATCATCCCAGCTGTGCTAATCTGTTTCCTCCTTTCTTATCCCTTGTGTAATCTGGAATTTTCTTGCTGCAGAGCTGTGCTAGCTGAGCATCTAATGAGCAAGAAGAGAAATCCCCCCTGCATTCTGCTTTTGGAATAATAAAGCTGTTGGGGTGGGGGAGGACAGTAATTTGCTAGCTGTATGTAAATAGAAGTACATTCTGTTTTGACAGAAAAGTTTTCAAACACTTGGGGAAAATTCTTTCTTCATGATGCAAACCTTTTCATAAAGTTTGGAATATACATAAGATTTTCTGTGGCATACATAAAGATTATCTTTTAAAGCTCTAATAAAGGCTATTGAAATTATATAAATAAATATTCTGACTTTTCTACTTGACTGAGGTACATTCACTAAAAAAGAAAATAATAAGTTTGAATTTTTTTCATTTTTTTGGTTTAATATATTGGAGAGTCACATGGTCATATTATGTTAAATGAACCAAACTACTTAAGGGTACTCTCAGCACATGCTCTCTTGATTCTGATTTGCTTCAGTGCTTTGTGGTTTAGATTTTATACAGATTTTTAATTTCTCCATTACATCATCAGTATTCAAGATAATGAGGTTTTGACATACTTAAAAAGGGAGTAAACCTAATGAAGAAACCATATACACAAGTCAAATTACATTTAAATGTTTTTCCTACTTATCATCAGAATTAAAGGTGTAATTTAATATGGATTTTTGATTAAAACCAGATGGCTCACATCTGTGCTCAAAATGAGGAAAGAGATATTTTAGCTGAAAAATGTAAGTCACTGAGATAATGTCTGATGAGGAAGAAATGCAGAATGTATTTTGATTCTGTCTCCACTGATATTTTATAATGTCTGTCCTCTTAAAAAGTAACTAGGATAAATGTCTTTTGAAACAATACAGTTAAAAGTATCATATATAAATCACATAGTAAAGGTTTCTAAAGGTTAGTTGATGAACTTTTAAATCATGTAGTATTATCTACAAATGTGCCCATCCAGTCCCAGGACACAAGAGGCTGAGGGACCTCAGGATCAGGTGGCAAAGCCACGGTTCTGCACATTTTCAGTGAGTTTGAGGGAACAGAGTGTTTTGTGAAAGCCAGGTTTTAAAGTACAACCAATGCTTCTTGCCCCTGGTATCTGCATCTTTGTGTTATTTTCTCTTCCTGACTTGATTCTGTCCAACAAAATATGGCAATTATGACAGGTCCTTTGATATTGAGGCTACATTATTATATGGTACAAAACTGAAATATTCATATTGGGAGGAGGCTGCCTCTTGTTGACTTGGAGGAGGCAAACTCATAAGCTGCCACACTAAGAAATTCTAGATTGAAAGAAACTGTAGAAAAAATAAATAAAAGCAAGAAATTTAAGTTCTCAGTCCAGGTTATAAATATTTTTAAAAATTCTTCAACCTATTACAACTTCATTACTCAGTTTCTCCACAGTCACTGCAGGCCTGAACCATGTAACATTTCATATGAAGACTTCACTACCAGAAATTGACCTCACAGAAGACTGGACTCTAAACCCGAAGACATGTGAAAACATAATAGTTGTTATTTTAAGCATCTAAATTTGATTACTAGTATGATGGGTTGCTCTACACTTGCCTGGATGTTCTTTGTGGTTGGAGGCCATGATAGCTTGGAAGTGAAGTTTTGGCACACAGCGATGGCAGTCAGGCTCACTCAGAGATGTCCAGCCTTGCCTTTTAAAGAACAATGATAAATCACTTGTATAAAAGTCCCCAGCTAAAACTTGCATGATCCATCATTTAACCTTGGAGGAAATCAGCTGTTTCACGCATTGCTCCAATAAGACCCTTTTTTCTGCTTTAAGGACTTTATGCAAGAATCATCTTTGCAGGTTACTATTTTAAGAACACAAAGTAGAAAACCTCATTAATTCTTGAACATAACATCCTGAAGCACAGGAAGGCATGTGACAACATATGTTCCAAGTGTGAGGCTACAGGCAGAATTTCTAGATTGAGAGCAAAAGCAATCTATGGTGATTCTAACAATGAAAGGTCTTATTTGAAAATTAATACCACAGTATAATAATGAGCCATTGTTAAATAGAAAGAGTACATGTTAATTCTTCACATATTTATTCATCATATATTTTTAAAATTATTTCTATACCTTGACTGCCATTTAAAATATTGTAAGAAATTTTAGTAAACTGTTTCTCGATTATTGAATGAATAATAAGTACATCTGGAGATATATACTAACATGAATTTGCTCAGTTAAGGATTCAGTAAGCAATTTAATGAAATGGGGAATTTTCTGTAGTTCTCTTAATTAGTGTATTTTTAAAAAAATTTACTCAATTGTCATGAAATTATGTTTCTAATGTGTAATACATTGTTTTCTTCCTCTAATCATTTTATTTTCATTTCTCCCAGTATAGAAAATATCTACTCGATCATTTATTGACATACAAGTTAATATTAACTTAATTGTATAACTATCAGGAAATAAGTATTTCATAGCTTTTATCTGAAATACAAAATGACAATGTTAAATAATAACACATTATTATATGAGAACATACTGTTACAAAATTAAAAAAAGAAAAATGTGATCAATTATTTTGTTGAAAAGATGAATGTCTCCCAACAGTACTTATTAAATCAATTAAATCATATGTTTCAAAATATCTCTCAACTCCATTGGTCAAATTAAGCAATAGGAAAGACAAAGTTCCTGCTGAGGCAGCAGATGACAGTCTGGTGCAGAAACTGCTGATCTCATTCCCATCTGCAGAAGTCCTGCTCAGATCTGTTTGGCATTTGGCAAGCTCTCTCTTCAAGGATCTGATTCTTAACCCACTGATACCTGAAATGAGGAAAGATAGAAGAAAAAGGACGTATGACACATCCAGAGTAACAGTCAGGCTAAGTTGTTCAGTGTAAAGTATTTCCACACAGGCAGAAAGCTATTTACTTTATTACCACCATTCTGCATTGCCTGTGTGTTCACAACTGATAATAGGCAATTAACAAACTCACTTGCCAAACACTGAGCACAATACATAAAGAGAAACCTTGACAGGAAAGAATTTGAAGATTCCATTTATTTCTGGGGTTCCTAGAGATTTCTGAGGTTCCTCTCTAGCCTTCTCTACTTTCCAGATCACACTTAATTATGTATTAAAAAGTTTATTATATCTCTTTTTTTCTTTTTTATTTGCTGCTAGAGCAGGGAAATTAGTTTGAAATGCATACATGTAAGTAGTAAAATTCATGGACAGATGTCAGTGAAATTGTATCTCAGATGACATGAAGAGAGCATAAGTAAGACCTTCTCAAAAAGTCTGATCTGTTTAACACTTTTAAAATATTCATCAGATCTAATTTAAAGATTAGAAACCAAGGACAGGAATGTACTAAAATTAAGGAGAGTGGGACCAACCATTGTAAATGCCTTGGTCAATTTAAAATTTCTTCTCCCATTTTTTCCTACTTACATGCTTTCATTTTTTTCTTCTATAAAACCTTTCTTAGTTGTGTCAGAAGTTAGTGTATAATATTATGTAATATATGAAATAAATATATTGCACTCATGTGTTTCAATTCCAGGTATGTGAACTGACAATTTGGTCCTTCTTAAAACTCTAGGGAAATACAGAATGATGAAATAACTGGGGAAAGGTGAACCTCATTGGCTAAGAAGTGGTGGGCAGATGGGCCATGAGACTGGACAAAACTTCAGAGAAATTTTCAGATAAATAAGTTGTCCAATGTCAGTGAAATAACATGTGAATCAGACAATATTCCAGGGTCTTGATTTTAAAAGTTGGAGCACTTAGCCCTTGCTATTACAGTCTAGAACACAGCAATGTGAACATATTTTCATAAAGGCATCTTACTGTTGGCCCTGCATTTCCATATGCACAAAAGCACTATAGGTAAGGCACCCTTATGGAGTACTTGGGGATTACTTCAACACAACTGCAAAGGCTTTACTCAAGAGGGCCTAGGAAATTAAAGGACTTCTGAGCACAGGTCTGAGAAACAGACAGAATGACATTGGATATAGTGAACCATGTGCAGAGAAACAGCGAGAGGAAGACAGAGATGCAGAGAGAGAGGTGAGAGAGAGAGAGGAGAGAGAGAGAGAGAGAGAGAGAGAGAGAGAGAGAGAGAGAGAGAGATTTTAGCTATTTCAGGGAAAAGTAGACGACTATCAGTAGCTCATCAAGGGGAAGAGGTGATTTGATGAGTGGATCTCCTGGATCCTTGTGCAAAGTGTTTATGGTTTGTGGGAATATTGAAGAAATGTAAAAGTTTCAAAATTTACTGAATTACCCTCTCGAGTTAGCTATCTATCTAAACTGTACAATAATATGTCAGTTCACAAATGCTTATTTTCATGAACAGTTGGGTTCTCTACCAGCAGCATTTGACAAAATGTTGTTTTCATTCCTGAGCTTCACATCAGATGATGGTCATGGTCAGAGCCATGTTTCCCACAGTTGGGGAATGTGTTAAGTTCCAAACTAATGTAGCACCATATATGAGAAATTACAAATAACAGTCTAGAGAAACTTATCTCCTTCTGGGCTTGGGAAATAGCTCAGCGGTCTAATGCCCTTGCCTGGTAGCACAAGGACCCAATTTCGATCCCCTGTATTGCATGCCGTGTCAGCTCCAGAATTCCAAGTGCACCATGCCAGCTGCTGGAAACCAGGCATGGTGGTGCACGCCTATAATCCCAGTGCTGCGTAGGCTGAGACAGGATGATCACTATGACTCTGAACTTCATAGCAAGACCTTGTATTAAATAAATAAAATAAGATAAAGCAAACCCTCTTCTTTTAACTTTGTATTTAGTACCATCACATTGCTTACTCAAAGTAGAATAGAGTTAAGATTATTTATCCCACAGAAATAAACAATCAATTAATGAACAGAACTGGCTATTTTTATTGTTCATAAATTTTGAATATTTGACAACAGATAGAGCTTATTTTTGACAACAAATAGAGCCTATTACATTATTAATCATATATTTGGGGGCTGCAATTTTTAATTTTCTAGTGGTGGAGAGATAGATTGGAGGTCTCAAACAGGATGTGTGAGGACACACATTAACTAGAGAAAATTATTATTTTGCTTTGTTTCTTTTGGTGGGGAATGTTGACCTGGCTAGTTTTTGGGTTGCAGAATGCTCCATGCCATGCAGTAGGAAATGCAGAACAGCAGCTTCAGCCAGGTTAATTTTGTAAATTTGTGAGATTATTGATGATTAGCAATTGAAATGATTACATAGAAAAAATAGGAAAAAGTCATGAAGGGAAAGAAATTTGCAAATATCTTAGGTATAGGAAATGAAAGGATCAAATTCAGTTGAGGTAACTGTTCCCTGCTTCATTGATATCTGAATTATCCACAAGGCTTTGGGAGTTGAACTTAACATTATTGTAAGGAACATGGTATTACTCATGGCACATATACATTAACTTCACAGTGTAATGGCCGCTCAGGTGAGCATTTTTTAAAGATTATTGAAAGGGTAACTTTTTTTTTTGTCTTTTTGAGACAGGGTCTCACTATCCATTTTACACTGGCCTTGAACTCACAAGGATCCTCTTCCCTCAGCTTCTGCAATGCTGGGGTTATAGGCTTGCACCAACATACCCAGCTAAGAAAGTAACTCTTGAAAAAGCTGATTTGCTACACCCCAAACCAGACAGCCCAACTACCACACCTAGAACAGGAAATACGATGAAAATATTCACACAATTCACATATTAGGACGGTACAGAACTGCTACTTAGATATGATAATATCTGTAGTAAATGACTGAGCTCTGCTTAAAAGCTACGAGTCAACCCTCATAAAACATAGATTATGCAAGAACTCTGCTACAGGATATGTTCTCCCTGCCTGTCTCAAATTAGATGTGAACTTCTGTGCAAATGACTTAGACTCCATGTGGTATCACATTCACATAAGTGAGTGAAATAAGGACCTTTACCTATTTGTGGGAGCCTTATAATGATTTGCAGTATAAAACATTCATTCTAGAGACAGTCGGTTGCCTGCTAGTCCACATTTCCTATTGTAAGACACTCACGACAATTATACTCAGGAGACACTGGAAGTTAAAATTGAATGTAGAGCAAAAGACACTGGGAATAAACCCTAAAAATGGATACACGGCCATACACAGGACAATCCGGTCACCTTCATCTCATTTTCTAAGGTATTTAAGGCTTTTATGAATCCCTTGTTAGTAAACAACTTAAATTATTTCATAGAAGTGATTATAAATAATTTAGAAACTAATTTTACTGATGTTTTAATGTATTTTAGTAAAAGATAAAGTAAATCTTAAAACTTTTAATGTTAAAATCTATAAATAAAAGTCAAAGACATTTATTAAAGTGATTCATTTTTTTGGATGATTAAAGATACAAATATATGCTTGAAATAATCTAAATTATCTTATATGACTATAAAGATAGAGTTAAATGCTAAATCTTTATATTTTAGGAATCATTATTTTATTGAGTAATGTATACCATAATATCAAGCACTTATACTACTAAGCCATCTCTCCGGCCCCCATAATATCAAATTCATTTTTACATTGGAAAAATTCTACTCACCAAATACCTTTAAATTCTGATCTTATGGTACTTTAATAATTCACTGAATAAGTTTAATTTTGAGCCAAGGCATATTCGAAAGATCTGAAAAGGAAATGGTCTCATTTCCATTTTAAATGTCACTGAAATGAAAATACTGAAGTCCTGGATAAATGATTTCCTTTCATAAGGTTAAATATCTGCCAAGAATATTAGCTGAGTTTTCTCAGAATTGCCCTTTAAGTGCTACTGCAAAAAAAAAAAAAAGAAAAGAAAAGAAAATGAAGCTAGTATTGTCTGAAAATCAAAATGTCATGACATTGAGTTACTATGATCTTATTGCAATTGGGATGTCACTATAAACTAAAATGTTCATTTTAACCAGTTTTATAAAGCAATTTTATTGCTCCTGTTTAGTAATATGTTTACATACTTGATACTGCCCTATAAACTGATAAACTCGGCTATGAAATATACAGCAAATAGCTGTTGCTGCACAATGGGTAAGTGCTATGGTAGAAGCATTAGTAGTAAGCTTTACTGAGGCTTGCTACCCTAAGAGAATATATAAGAGCTTCATATATACAGTAATTTATTATGTTTTTAAAGAATAAATGATTTTTGGTAAACATAGACCTCTTGAAAAGAGTGAGACAGGAGTAAGGCTGAAATATCCCAAGTAACCTCACAACGTTAAGAGAAAGTGGTTCATTCTAGCTAACAGTCAGGAAGTTCATATTCAAGACTCATTCATGAGGAGTTCTGAGGATTGCAAAAGCCATTCTTTATAATTGGTGGGGGGGTTCTCATAATCAGGGAGGGAAGGCTTAGTCAGAGTCTTAAGGGGGAAGATGTGTTTGATTTGAAACTATACACTTAATTTGAAGCAATTATCCCGGAGATTCAGATGCTCATTACTAACACATGAAATTATTAGGCCACAGCATTATTTTGGAGTGTATAAATAAGACTTTTTAATTGAAAATGTTCAGTTGCAACTTTATTTTCTCTGTGAATCAAACCTTATCCATGTAGCTGTGAAGTGATAAGGACATCAACTTGACCTTGAAATACAACGGCACTGTTCCCTGATGTCTTTGTGAATATGAGGATCCTTCCAAATGCTGTATTTCTAAGGCTGTTGTTGATTTGTACTTGTACATACTTTGTTGATATATAATTGACACACAAGGAGCTATACACATTGAATGTACGTGATTTGATGGGCTTAGACACTACTCAACGGCAGTGGTGTCACCACAACAATCAGGGTAATAGACTAGGCCCACAACTCCTAGAGAGCGGGTTTTTAATGCATTTATAAACTAAAAACTAAAGTTCAATTTTAATGCATTGATTAGCTGTATATTGAATTCAAAAACATTATGTCATAGTATAAACAAACTAAACACTTATTAAAATGCAGTTTATGATGACCCACACCACATTTTCTTTTTGGCTTGACCAGAATCTCACTTGATAGGCATAAAAATAATAAAAAAAAAAAAACAGCATTTTTTTTGTGGCCACAGTCTTAGATACCAGTTTACAAGGCATCAAAATTATTTTCTCATATAACTTATATTGCTATGAAGCTATCTTAGATACCATTTATTTTATTTCATTTTAAGAGACAAAATAGGCTCAAAAATGATCAATTAGTTCAATGAAAACTATAGATATACATGAAGTTAGTCTTCAATCATATAATGTTCTGTCTGTGAATTAAGTAGCCTCATAACAAAGCTATTGCTCTTTGGATTTTCTCAAATAAAAATATATTCATGAATTTCTATAGAAATTCTCTGAGTCTATTCCGTGTTTCATACAACCATGTTCCATGAAAAAGTAAATGAGTAGTACTATCACTTCATGAATAAAATCTCTTCTTGTAATTGTGGGACAGGACATATCTAGATTTGAGGATTATAACTTAAACAGTCTGGATGGATTTTTTAGCTCACAATGTTTTTATTTTAAAAACAATGATAAAAATAATAAAATTGATATAGAATTTCAAAGCATGATAAGAAATTAACAATGATTACTACATCACATATTGTTATCTTCAAAGTAATTGCTCAGATTACCAAATATAGGCTTGTGAAATTGATCAAACAATATAAACACTAACTGTTCCTTTCAAGGAACAAATAATACAATTATCTGAACTATCTTGAATATATATATATATATATAT